>CATIWM010092838.1:0-47300 GCA_949671775.1 Mallotus repandus | reverse complement strand
TGAATAAGATTGTGGGTGATTGAAAATCCTAACTTGGGGATAAGTTAGGTGGAGACGTAGGATTGTTGTTGAATCCGAACTCCTTAAATCATTGTGTTCTTCATTCTTCCTTCCCAACATTCTTTTTATTTTGTTTAAATTTCAATTACTATCGATTTGGATTTGATTGCCTTATTCACCCCCCCTCTAAGGCATTTTCATGTTTATTTGTGTTTAAGCTAAAAATTTTAGGTTTTAGACTAATTAATTTGATTCACTTTATCTAATAGGTTTAACAATTTAATTAGGATTAGGGTTTAATTAACTAATTTTATTTTTAAGCTCATAATTAAATTTAGATTTTAAGTTAGAGATAATTTAGGCCCACTTAGTTAAATTAGACATAGGTCCACTTAGATTAATAAAATTAATTTAGACTTAGCCCATTAACTTAATTTTTTTTCCATAATTTGTAGAATTAGGATCATATTAGATTAAAATATGTAGAATTAGGCCCACTAATTAAGGTCATTTCCATAATTTGTAAACTTAGACCCATTTTAGAAATAAAATAAATAGACTTGGGCTAATTTAAATAAAATTGAGTAAGAATTAGGCCTATAAGCTTTAGGCCCATTTGTAAATTAAAATATGTAAACTTAGCTCACTTTAATTAAAATATATAGATTAGACTAACTTAGGGTTGAATATGTTTTGTATGAATGCATTTCTTATATGCTTTTTTATGATTAGTTGCCTTTGAGATTGATGGATGTTTCATTAGGGTTTATATGAAATTGCATTTAATTAGAGGATAAAATAGTAATTCATAAAATAACTCTAAATGAACACGAGACTAAAAGAAGTTGGTATTCCATACCCAGAACTCCTGATTGTGGTGCTAGCTTGTATTAGAGAATCAAGTTACCAACACTTTCGATTTGTCCCAGTTATTACCTTGGTGGTGACTCCTCATCTCCACGCCATGTCTTTGCGATAGTGATTAGTGTGTTCCCTAGAGCCCTGAGTTCAAACAATGTCGCGGTTGCAATAAACTTGAACGCACGCTAAACTCCGCCGTCTACATAGACACCTAGGATTGCCTATTAGTTTGAGGATGAAATATAAATCTGAACCGGTGATTAATGTCGAGCCCTCCTATAAACTCTTTGAACTTACTATAGTTGAATTATTTCCCATTATCAGAGATCAATATTTTTGGCACCCCGAATATGCATCACATTTTTCCAAAGAAAATTTATAGCTTTTTGGGCAGTAATGGTTGCTAGAGCTTCAACCTCTACCCACTTAGTAAAATACTCCATAGTAAGTATTATGAACTGCTTTTGTCCAGGTGCTAGGGGGTATGGACCCAGAATGTCAACTCCCCATTGTGCAAAGGGCCACGGGGCCGGAATAGGAATCTGATTGTTGGCAGGAATATGGATAGCATTTCCATACCTTTAACAGACATTACCTTTCTTCATAAATTGTGAGGCATCCCTAAAGATTCTAGGCCAGAAGTATCCTTGAATCTTCCCTAACTTGATCATCGGAGGGGTTTTGGATCCTCCAAAACCCTTTAACCATGAGTTATTGACTGAATGCTGGAATCTAAATGCTGAGCTAGAATTTGAGGTCCAAAGCACCCACATCAAATGGTGCCGTCTGTAGGAAATGGGTATCTCTTATTAGAAAACTATTTCTTCTAAGTTTGATCTATTAACTACGGAGTTATAAGAGTTTGTTGAGAATTTGAAGTGGTGGTCGTTTTAGTTGGAGGTGTATACGAAAGACAAAAGCTTGCAAGGGAGGCTGATATTTCTTTATGATGGCGGGATTAAACGATTCTGATAGGGAAAGAACTAGTGGAGAAGGTAATAGGGTTGAGAGAAGAATGATAGAATCCAATTCTAAGAATCCTGAGATCATTGAAGTACCAGCTGATTTCCTTAATAACTTAATGAAGAAAGTGGACCATTTAATGAAGGTGCATCATGCATCATGAACAAAAGAAGGAGAAGACTGAAACTGCTGAGCCTTATGTCAAAACTCCTAACATTGCGAGAAGGAGGTTGATCCTTAGAGAAGAGGGAGAAATCGATGAAACACGCTCAAAAACATTTCGTGGCTCTCGGTCATTAGTAGAGCGTAGCAAACATCACTTGAGGGTGAGCTCTAAGTAGCATTACTATAGGGAATCTAGGAGGATAGAGCGAGATCATGTATGGGAGAGTATAGAAGATCCTGATATTGAAAGGAGGAGAGAAAGACATTCTCAGTCACATGAATGAAAATTACCTGGGAGCTATAATTGGAAACGAGATTCAGAGTCTTATAAGGATGTTTCTAATAGGCGTAGCGAGAAGAGGAAGGCTATCACTCATTCATCATCTCATCATGATAGATTGGAGGATGACTTTAAAGAGTTCCTGGAATTGAGAGAAAAGAAGGCATAAAAGAGCAAACTACCTAGCCAAGTGATCAACGTTCACTCACCTTTCTCTGAGGATATTCAGAAAGGGCCAATTCCCAGCAAGTTTAAGCTTCCTACTTTACCTTCTTATGATGGTACAACAAACCCCAAAGATCATGTTCTTAAATTCAAGACAATTGTGGAGTTTTATACGCACTCAGATGTTATTCTTTGCAAGATATTTCCTATAACCTTTGTTGATGCTGCACAGTCTTGGTTCAATAACTTGCTCCTTGGTAGTATTCACTTTTTCCCTAATTTTAGTAAGTAGTTTATTAGTGGATTTGTCTCTAGTATCCCCGCACTGAGAGAAACCTTGTATCTAAAGATCATTATGCAGAATAAAAGGGAAAGCCTAAGGGAGTATGTTGCACGATTCAATATGGAGGCTATAAAGATTCCTAATCTAGATCACTCAAGAGAAATTGAAGCTATTATAAAGGGCACTAATAATCCACCTTTCTTCAACTCACTCACGAAGAATGCCCTAGCCGACCTGACAACATTGATGGATAGGGTAGAGAAATATATCAAGCAAGATGATGCTTTTTGAACCAGCAGATTTACGCCCAAACGAAAGGAGGAATTTGAAGATTCCTCTCCCCTCAAGAGAACTAGAAGAAACCCAAGTCTTTAGAGTCTAAGGTATGTCCAGCAAAATCCCATGAGACCTTTTACTCCTCCCAGTGAAGATAGGATGACTCCACTTAGCACCTCCCGCCATGAAGTTTTGATGGCAATCAAGGATAAAAAATATGTGAGATGGCCTTGTGAAATGCTTCCAAATTCTAAACCCCGAGATCAAGGCAAGTATTTCCATTTTTATAAAGCAATTGGGCACAACACCAATGAATGTCACTAGTTGATGTTTGAAATTGAAAGGCTTGTCAAAGAAGGGCATCTACAAAATTTTGTTAGAAGGGAAGACAGACTGATCAGACCCTCTAAGGAGGCAATGACTTTCGAAACTCAGAAAGACAAACAACCAATGATTCCTATAATTCACTGGATAGCTAGAGATGACTCTGGGATTGGGAATAAAAGATCCGGGAGAAGGAAGAGTAGAATGAGAGAGGAGGATCCTCTTAAGACCTGTCTTATAACCTTCAGTCTTGAAGATGGAATTGGAGTGGTGACGTCCCATGTAGATGCTATGGTAGTTATAACTGTGATTAATAATTTTAGGGTGAAGAGAGTCTTGGTGGATGATGGAAGCTCTGTAAACTTATTGCCTTATCATGTCTTTAAGAAGATGGGAATCAAGGAAGATTGCTTGCTCCCAGTATATTCTCGACTGAGAGGTTTGGGAGATTTTCTTGTGGAAGTCAGAGGCAAAATCACTCTTCTTATCACCCTAGGAGAAATATATTCAAGAGGAGAAGTTATGAAAGGGAGAACAATGATGGCCAAATTTATAGTGGCGGAGGTGTCAACTGTATATAACGCCATAATTGATAGGCCAATTCTTTATGAATTTTATGCAATTACTTGTATTCGATATTTGTGTATGAAGATGCCATCAGATGATGGGCCGATCACTGTGAGAGGAAGGCAATTTGAAGCAAAATATTGTCATTCAATTTCTCTAAGTCCACCTTTGGAAAATGAAGTGTTATTGGCAAAGCAAATACAAATGGGAAGTGGAATACCTGATTAGCGAACCGAGCCTATCGGGGAGCTGGAGTCAATGATCATATGCCCTAAGAGTCCAGGAAAATGCACTCATATGAATAGCCAACTAATGGAGGAGCAAAAGTCTCTGGTCAGGAAATTTCTCCAGAGTCACCAATCTGATTTTGCTTTCAGGCCTTTAGAAATGCCTAGTATTGATTTGAGTGTAATGACCCATAAGCTCAATATTAACCCTAGTATTGACCCAGTGAAGTAGAAAAAACGCTTCTTTCCTCCACACAAGCAAGATACAATTGATAAAGAGGTGGACAAGCTAATTGAAGCAAGATTTGTGAGAAAGGTTGACTATCCCACTTGGCTAGCAAATGTGGTGTTGGTTAAAAAGGCCAGTAGGAAATGGAGGCTATGTGTTGATTTCACGAATCTTAACAAAGCGTGTTCTAAAAACTACTTTCCTTTGCCCTCAATAGATAAGCTGGTGGATGCTACTACTGGGTTTGAGTATTTAGCCTTTAGATGCTTTATTGGGATACCACCAGATTCAAATTGAACTGGGAGATAAGGAGAAGATAACATTTATCACAAAGAAAGGAATTTACTATTATCAGGCAATGCTATTTGGTTTAAAAAATGTCGGAGTTACCTATCAATGACTCATAAATAAAATTTTCAAGAATCAGCTAGGGAGGAATCTTGAAGCATATATTGATGATATGATCATGAAAAGCAAGACCTTTGAAGAAGACTTGGCCGACTTACAAGAAATCTTCGGAGTGCTCAATCACTATGGTATGAAGCTAAATCCTAACAAGTGCTCTTTCTTCATTAGAGGGAAATTCCTGGGATACAAAGTCAGCAGTAAGAGGATTGAACCAAACCCTGAGAAAGTAATGTCCTAGCTGGTAGGTCAACAAGTCAAAATGGTTTAGTGGAGTGTTTAGAGAGGGAGACTTTGATACACGTGTCCATTTCTCATTAGGGAATATTTTTGTGTATCATCACAATGTAACATATAAAATCATCACTAAAGTGATTGCTAATCGCCTAAAGCCTCTTATGCCTAAATTGGTTGACCCACTTCAATCTAGTTTTATTAAAAGGAGGTGTATCATGGACAATGTGGTCATTGCTCAGGAAATCATACACTCTATGGGATTGAAGAAGGTAGAGTTGGATACATGGTAGTGAAAATTGATCTAGCTAAAGCCTATGATCGTCTGAGTTGGCAATTTATTATTGACACTTTAATTGATATTGGTCTGCCTCATTTTTTTGTATGTTTAATCATAAAGTGCATAACCTCCATCTTTATGCAAGTATCTTTGAATGGAATGCTATCGGAAAGCTTTACTTCTTCTCGGGGCATTCGACAAGGAGACCATGTCTCCTTACATTTTCATTTTATGTATAGAGAGATTAGCGCCATTCTATTGATGATAAAGTTCTTAGTAGTGGGTGGCAGCCTTTCAAACTGAAACGTCATAGCCCCAGCATCAGTCATCCGTTCTTCATCGATGACCTTTTTTTATTCACAAAAGCAGACTTAAAAAATGTAAGGAGTATCAAAGAGGTTCTTGGAAGTTTTTGTGAGTCATCTGGTTAACTTGTCAGTACTGAGAAGTCCATCCATTATTTTTTTGGTAACACGCCTCCCTCTCAAAGGAAAGTTATTTCATCCTTCTTGGCAACTATGAATCTAAGGAAGTACTCGGGTGTTCCTGTCATTCATAACCATCAAACTAATTCTATTTATAAAAATCTGCTAGAAAAAGTGAGCCAGAGAATTACCAATTGGGAAAGCTCAAAATTGTCAATGGCAGGCAGACTAACTCTTGCCAAAGCAATGTTATCAGCCACTCCAAGCTATTTGATCCAAACTCATCCCCTTCCCAGTGATATCTATGGTAATCTAGATAGTATGACTCAAAAATTCATTTGGGGCTCTAGTCCAAGTTAGCGCAAATCAACTTAGTTAATTAGCATCAAGTCTATCAATCTCAGAATTATGGTGATCTTAGAATTTAGAGTACCAAGCTTAATAATATTGCTTTTTTTTAATGAAACTTGCTTGGGGGATAATATCGGACCCTAAGGATTTATAGGCATCAGTCTTAAAAGTTAAATACCTTGGAAGTAATGACCAGATGAGGACAATTAATCATCAAAACTGCTCTATTATTTGGAGGGGCATTGATTTAGCGTGGAAGGAAACTATGAATGGCTTGGGGTGGAGCCTTGGAGATGGGCAAAAAGTAATGTTATAGTTCGACATATGGTTACGTTTGGATAAATTTCTTATTGAGCTTGTTATTACTGTGGTTCTTGACGAAATCCTCCACATAAAAGTGCATCAATTTGTGGATGACAACAGCAATTGGAATTGGCAGATGTTCCAAGAATTCCTTCCTCTTTCAACTCTAATGTTTATTATTGCTATTAAACCTCCTCACCAATTAGATGGCTTAGATATCCCATATTGCATCCACTCCTCTAGTGGTCCATTATCAGTGAGCTCAGCTTATAAGGCTATCATCTCTGATACAACTTTACCTACAGACTCAAAATGGAATTCTATTTAGAAATGGCAGGGCCCTGAGTGCATTAGTGTCTTTCTATGGCTTTATATCCATGGGAAACTTCTCACCAATTTTGAAAGATTTCAGCGACACCTAATAGATCTCATACACTGTGGTGCAACAGGAATCTCTATGTCATGTCTTGAGAGATTGCCCTCTATTAGGATAAAAAACTCAACTTCATCAGCTGATAACAGCAGAAGCACTATAAAAAAAAAAGAGAAAACAGAGGCACTAAGTCTTAAAGAAGAAATATAACGTGAAGTGAACAATAACAACACTTTCCTTCATTTGATTATAACATATATATATCAGTTACAAGTAGTAGAGTGAATCATTACATTCAAACATAGCCCATACTAACAGCCACCTAAATACAAGATCTGAATGCCTTTTAAGAGACGAATTCCCAAAATAATGAACTAACATTTGACTAGCTTGACTGGTTACAAAACAACAGGATTCAGCAATTTAGTTCCATTTTAACCATATACAAAAAATAACCAAACAAAAAATCAAACAAATAACTTCAAGTAGCCATTACAAGCACTATTCATGCTACTGTTCATACAGCTGCAAAAATCCACTATTTCATTGCTCTTGCATCTCCAAGTAAAATCTCATAAGTCTTAACACTCCTCCTTGAGATTTTACTTAGACATCCCAAGTTTCAACTTTAGAAACTCGAACCTTGTTATTGGTAAGGCCTTCATCATTAAATCAGCAAGTTGCAATTCTGATGAACAATGCAGCACCTTAACCTCTTCATTTCTTTCAGCCTCCCTAATCGAATGATACTTCACATTTATGTGCTTAGTCCTCCTATATTGTACAGGATTTTCTGCTATGGCAATAGCAGATTGATTGTCACAGAAAAGTTTAGTCAATAAACTTTGTTTCATCCCAACATCAACAAGCATTTTTCTTAGCCAAATAGCTTGATTTGCAGCAGCTGATATTGACACATATTCAGCCTCAACAGTTGATTATGCCACTAATTCTTGCTTCTTAGAGTTCTAGCAAATTTCCCCAATACTAAAGGAGAAAACATAACCAGAAGTGCTCTTTGAATCATCAATACTACCAGCAAAGTCACTATCTGCATAGGCAATTAGATTAATTTCACCAACTCTTGAATACCAAATGCCTTTATCAAAAGTGCCTCTTATATACTTCAGTACTCTTTTGGCTATTCCGAGATGTGTGTGGCTTGGTGAGCTCATAAACTTAGACAAAAAACTAGCAGAGAACATTAAATCTAGTCTCATTGCTGTCAGATAAAGCAAGCTTCCCACCAAGCTCTTGTAAATTGATGGATCTTCAAGCTTTTCTCCATCATTTTTTGACACTTTTTCATTCTGACTCAGAGGAGTAGTGACTTCTTTACAAGATTCTAGCTTGTACTTCTTTAACATGTCCAGGGCATACTTTCTTTGTGAAATGAAGATACCTTTGCTACACTGATAAATTTCCATGCCAAGAAAATAGTTCATCAAGCCCAAATTAGACATTTCAAATTCATCTTCCATCTCCTTCTTGAATTTAGCAACTAGCAGCTCATTTTCACCAGTAACTAAGAGATCATTAACATACAATGAGACGATCAGCTGGACTTTATCATTTTCTTGCTTCAAGTATAATATGGCTTCACTTTCACTCCTCCTGAAGCCATAATGTAAAAGATGAGAATCAATTTTGCTATACCAGGCTCTAAGTGCATGTTTTAAACCATAAAGAGCCTTGATTAACTTGTAAACCTTGTGTTCTTGTCCAGCAACTTCAAACCCTTCAAGTTGCATCACAAATATATCTTCTTACAATCTGCCATTCAGGAATGCTGACTTTACATCTAGGTAAAACACTTTCCAACCAAGCTGAGCAGCCATAGCAAGAAGCAATTTGATGGTATTATGCCTTGTAACTGGAGCAAATGTGTCTCCATAATCAATTCTAGCCACTTGTGCATATCCCTTCACTACTAGCCTCACTTTATGCTTAAAAACATAACCATTTGGATTAAACTTGGTTCTATACACACATTTTACTCCAATAGCCTTCTTGTTTTCTAGCAAATCAGTTAGCGACCAAGTTTCAATCCTTTCTATCATATCAATTTTAGCTTTCATAGCATCCACCCATTCAAGTAACTTTGTTGCATCATCAAAACATGTAGGTTCATCACACACAAGGTTGCACCTCTCAGAAACATCAGATAAAGGCTTTGTCTTTAACACAACATCATCAACAGTACCATGCACATCAAACTCTTCATTTGAGTTATGACTTGAGGAAGGAATATCAGACAGAGATATATTTGATTGATCAGGCTTCAGTAGTCTTTTTGAATCCCAATCACATTGAGAAGACTCACTGATGAATACATCTCTACTCACAAGAATCTACATCCTGTCAAGACAAAGCACCCTATACCCCTTTGATTCAGCACCATAGCCAACCAAAATACCAAGTTGTGCTTTCTCATCAAGCTTTCCTCTTTTCTCTGCTGGTACATGACTGTAAACTAAAGAGCCAAACACTCTCAAGTGCTTCACAGATGGTCTGAAACCATGCCAAGCTTCAAATGGAGTTTTTCCTTTAACAACTCTAATTGGCAACCTATTAAGTAAATATACAGTAGCGTTCACAGCTTCAGCCCATAAGAACTTGGGTAAGCTCTTCTCATGCAATAAACACCTGGCCATCTCCATCATAGTGTGGTTTTTTCTTTCAGCCACCCCATTTTGCTGTGGTGAATAGGGATTGGTTAGTTAGAGGACAATACCTAATTCAGCACAAAATGACTTGAAGGCTCCAGAGGTATATTCACCTCCATTATTTGTTCTCGACACTTTGAGTTTGAATCCACTTTAAGTTTCAATGAGAGTTTTGAACTCTTTGAACATATAAAAAACTTGTGATTTCTCTTTAAGAAAATAAACCCATGTCATTCTGCTAAAATCATCAATGAACTTGAGAAAATACAAATTTTTACTCAAGGAAGCTATCCTCATGGGTCCACATATATCTGAGTGGATCAATTCTAGCTTTTCAGAGGCTCTCCTTGATGCATTTGAGGGAAATGGAACCCTATGCATCTTGCCAAATTGACACCCTTTGCAACTTTCTTCACACACTACAATCTCAGACATATCATCAACCAAACTAGCTGAATACAACAGCTTCAGAGATTGAAAGTTAAAGTGTCCAAATCTTTTTTGCCATTTTAAGCTTCCATCAATAATTGCACTATATGCATATCCCCCTACTGAATCAAAGTTTAAATGAAAGTTATTCCCACATACTTTAGCTTTAGCAAATTCACAACCATAACCTGCAATAATATGACAGAATTCTCCTTTAAATAGAACAATATAACCATGCCTAAGTAGTTGAGCAACACTTAGCAAGTTCTGATCTAAGTTAGGAATATAAAGCACCTCAGTTATAAGCTTTGTACCTGTGCTGGATTCAATTTTAACTGAGCCCCTTCCTTGTGCTTTTACAACATGGCCATTTCCAAGCTTCACTTTGGGTCGATCAGTTTTGTCAAGAGAACTAAGGAGTTCTATGTGCTTCGTCATATGGCTTGTACAACCACTATTAATCAACCATGTATGCAACTCAGGAACATCTATTGTTTGTGACATCATGAACGCATGCTCTCTGCATATTTTTCTTTCTTCAGTTACATTTGCTTGTTGTTAAGGCTGCTGCTGTTGTGGTAGCTTTTTCTTCTTGTAATTTCTAGCTATATGACCATAATTTATACAAAAATGGCACTGAACTGATGGTTTATTCTTGCTCCAACAATATTTCTACGTGTGATTGGTCTTCTTACAAATCGAGCAAGGAGGAACTCTACCTTTTTGTGGGGCTAGTACACTCTCAGAATAATTTTTATTTAATTTGTCAGCAGTTGGCTTCCATTCAAGCTTATTCTCATGCTTCCTCTGTTTTTAAGCCACTTAAAATGCACCTTCAGTAGCTCCATCAGTCCTCAAGGACACCTTTTGCTCTTGAACTTGTAATTTACTGATGAGTTCAGTAATTTTCAACTTCTGCAAGTCACATGATTCCTTAATAGTAGCAATCTTAGATTCAAACTTTTGTGGAACTGACACAATTATCTTTTCAACAACTTGTTGATCAGTCAGAGCCTCTCCAAGTAGCCTTCTTTGATTGACTACATCCATCATTCTACTAGAGTAGTCTTTGATGATTCCATTTTCCTTCATTTTCATCAACTCAAATTCCCTCTTCAACGTCAACAACTTGACAACCTTGGTTCTGTCACTTCCCTCAAACTCCTCTTTAAGCTTATCCTATATTTTCTTGGGAGTTTCCAGATCCATTATCTTTGTGAAAATATGATCTGCCAGCCCAGCATGTAGACATGAGATAGTCCTTTTTGAGCTTCTCCTCCTCAGGTGCTTTGATTTGTGCTAAGGCTGGATTAGCAGCTAATGCAGGTGGCTCTTCATCTGAGACTACTGTTTTCCAAAGACCTAGTGACTTGAGGTGAAACTTCATTTTTACTACCCAAATATGAAAGAGCTCGCCATTGAAAATAGGAATTGGAGGAGCTGAACCAGTTGAAGAAGACATGGCTTGAAACAAAATAGTTCACTTACAACTCTCAGGTGTTTGACACTCAACCTCACCAGTGTTTAACACTCAACTCACTCAAGTGCTTAGAACACAACTCACTCTTGCTTAGTACCCTCACAGCCCCAAAGGAAAATCAGCTCTGATACCACTGTTGGGATAAAAAACTCAGCTTCATCAGCTGATAACAGTAGAAGCACTATGAAAAAACAAGAGAAAACGGAGGCACCAAGTCTCAAAAAAGAAATATAATGTGAAGTGAACAATAACAACACTTTCCTTCATTTGATTATAACATATATATCAGTTACAAGTAGTAGAGTGAATCATTACATTCAAATATAGCCCATACTAACAACCACCTAAATACAAGATCTGATTGCCTTTTAAGAGATAAATTCCCAAAAATAAGAAACTAACGTTTGACTAGCTTGACTAGTTACAAAACAACAGGATTCAGCTATTTAGTTCCATTTTAACCATATACAAAAAAAAACCAAACAAAAAATCAAACAGACAATTTCAAGTAGCCATTACATGTACTGCTCACGTTACTGTTCATACTGCTGCAAAAATCCACTGTTTCATTGCTCTTGCATCTCCAAGTAAAATCTCAGAAGTCTTAAAATCCTCAGGCTGAAGACTTATGGTGTCAACTAGTTCCATATTCTTTATCAATCCAATTCTTCTCTTGGAATTTTGAAGATTGGCTCTGGGGTAATTTAAATAACCAGCTCAAGATTGAAGGGGAGATGGATTGGTGTACAATTTTCGGTACAGCATGTTGGATGTTGTGGCAAATCAAGAACAAGTACTTCTTTGACGATGGATATGATGAGCCTTGGAATCTCTTGACAGATGTTCACTCCAGAGTTCGTACTTTTGTTGCTGCCACAGATCAGATTTCAGAAGTTTCCCGGAATCGCAACTTGGTGAAAAAGATTAGTTGGAAGCCTCCCGATAGTGATTGGTACAAACTGAATACTGATGGTTGTTTGAAGCAGACTTCAGGGATGGCTGGTGCTGGAGGTATCATCCAGAATGCTCTAGGAGGATGGGTTGGTGGCTTTGCTAGTAACTTAGGCTCTTGCAGTGTCACGGATGCAAAATGCTAGGGGGTGATTTATGGTCTCATATTTGCTTGGGACTTGGGCATCAAGCAGCTGATGATTGAATCAGATAATAAAAATGTAGTAGACATCATCTACAAGCAGAATACTTGCCCCATTCGCGCCAGAGCCCTTTTCCAGGAAATTGAAAGATTGTGCAATAGAGAATGGCAGGTTCATTTTGCCCACGTTTTTCGTGAAGGAAAAAGTGAGCAGATTTCATGGCAAACCATGCTTTATCTCTGCCAATCGGCTTGAGTGTTATGGAAAATCCCCCTGCAGATATTTTGCCTTTGTTGTTTCAGGACAGACTTGGACTTTCTGCTCCCAGGCATTGAAATTTGTAATCTGTTTTTTTGGCTTTCGCCATCCCTTCCAATTAGAAAAGATATGACTTTGTATTGTTAATAATTTCTATCATTATTGGAGTAGTATTATAATATTTGTATCTGTATCTGTATTGAATATAGATTACTTGTCTACTTGTAGAATTTGGTATTGATATTGGGATATCACTTGTTATTTTATAAAAGATGAATATATAGATGCATCTCTTAGTAAAAATTGTGTGTCTGAATCAAACAGTACGAGTGGTTGTACCCTATTGCCATCGTAGCGATCGCACACAAGGCTGTGCAATCTAGCAGATTTTTTTTTTTTTTTTCATTTTGAAAATATACAACATCTAGCAATGGAGAGGTGCCGCAGAATAGCATAACTATCACCTCCGGAGCAAAGAACTCTCGCCATAATTGCAAAATCAAACAGGAATTAATTACCGAGTACAGCAAAAGACTACAATGAAATGGCATATATCAATGTTAGGGAATTAATACTAAGCTAATACAAATCTGAAGAGGAAAAGAATAGAGAATTTCAGGGTTCCATGTCTTACAAGACTTCTTGGTTTTTGCTTGTCCAAAAATCCAAAAAAAAAAAAATCCAGTAAACAAAATATATATACTTGACAAATAAAAATATAATATATGGAATTTTTTTAAAATATTATATAAAGTACTTTAAGAGTTGGGAAGGAAAAATAGGGGTTCGATTTCTGATCATCCACAATGTCTATAAAAGATATGACCTCATAAAGTAATATATATCGGACATTACAATTCAATTATTAATTGTAATACATTCGAATTATTTAAAAACTTTCCCTTGCTTGGTTAGTTTATTTTTATTTTTTTGACAACCTAATTTATTTTTATTGGAAATAAGAACTTTTAGTGGTTATTTATATTTTTTGAATGTTTTTAACGGATTATATGATAATGAATCCTAAATATCTAAATATTTTTGAGCAATGTGAAATAAATAAGACAACTTCTTATTGTTTGCTATAGTTTCATTTATTTTACTCATCTATCCATTTTGAGAAATGTACAGTGGATTGTTATTTTATTTTATTTTTCTAAATATACCATTGTGATTTATACATAAAATAAAATCGAGACTAACTCATTAATCATGATGAGCTAGCTTTGTTGAGTCTTGATTATATGCTTTTATTCTTTCAATATTTACATATATGAACAGATCAATAATAGAAGTAATCAAGTGAAACTTGGTACTCAATTCCTATAGCTGCGATGATCAGTAGAAGTTCACCTTGAAAGGAGACAGCATCAAGAACGACCTGCTTCCTGTTTTGTCAATACAAGCTCTTCAGTGGTGATGCCAATAATATCATTAGCACGTTTCAGAGCAACACCACTATACTGCCCATTGGAATCCTGTATTCAAAGGTGATACTGTTAGAGAAAATGGCCCATTTAACTATATCTCCTAAAGTAGCAAGAAAGACAAAATCAAGAAAGTTTGTCGGTTTATGCCACTAGCAGCTTAAATTTTCTTATATAAAATTTTGAATTTGAGTTTTATATGTATGAAAAATAAGTATTTTAAAAGAATTTTGTCACTTTAACCAGTAAAATTTATCCAACTCAATTTAAATTAGTTGAAGTAGTTATTTAAATTAGTTGAAGTGCTTGTAACTACTGGATGATAAGAAAAAAAATGCAATTGAAGTTGGTTTTTGTTTAAATATTTGCTTTATGCCAAATGAAAATTACTACAATGTTCATCAAATTTTAGGCTTAAACTGCCAAATGTATACATTAAGCAAGGCCACAAACCCAGGCTCTCACCTCCTCAACAATGCCCAGCTTCTTTAATTTTTTGACAGCATCATCCACATCAAAGTTGCATTTTTCTCCAAACTTTTCTTCAATTAGTTGTTCACAATGCTTATCCAAGTCCTATTCCACATAATCATAGAATCATTTGTAATGCCACAGATGATCCACATGGTATCCTCCGGTAACCAAGAGACTGCCACAGAAAATAGACAAGAGCAAGAGCTGATCCATACCTTCACAGTACATTTGCCATATTTCATCAATGTAAAGAATGATACAATAACCTCTTTAACCTGAAAAAAAAAAAAAAAAAAAAAAAAAGAGAATTATAGGGATTTGATCTACCCACAAGACAGGATATAGTGAAATGGAAGACTTTATGTCCTCTTCCATGAACACTTGAACCAAAACTGCTCTTAGATTCATGCATAATGCTCATACGCATGCTTGAAAACTGAGATAGCACATACAATAATAAACAAGCTAGCTATTTGTAGTTAAGGTAAGCATATTTGATATAAATAGGAGGAAGAAATCATGGTCAAAACTCACTTCCTGTTGAATGACATTGTCACACAGATGGAGAAGGGTACCCCTTCCACTATCCAGTTGTTTGTCATAGACGAACTTTGTAATTAAATTTTGATATGCAGCCAAGCTCTGTTGATACCTGCAGATAGTTGAAAAGTAATAGCCACAGAGAAAAAATAAAGAAAAAGAAAAGGCATAACCAGGGTAGGAGAGTGTATACAGCCCCAAATCATTTGCATTAAGTAGTAGTCTGTAACATGCAATCAGCACCACATGAATTAACATGCAATATGCATGGTGCTCAACTGACAATATATACAGATAAGCACAGAATTCAGAAGGGTCTACATCAATTGGAGAAAGAGAAAGAGGCCATACGAGAAGTATATCTTTGCACAGTAACCAAGCATTGGGGAAAGGACAGCAAAAATGACCCAGGTATCAGCCTTATGCACATTAATTGAACTAACTGCAGCCACCTGTAGAGAAAGTCAAGGCATGCTATTTAAATACATTTACAGCAAATTTCCAGGCATAAACTTTCAAGAAACTCACCAACCCAATCATAGCAGTTACCAAGAACCGAACCCAGTCCACTGGAGTTAACCCAGGATTTTTCTTTTCTGGCTGTTCAAGGGGAAAAAGAAAAAGGTTTCAGCAATAGGGTATATGGCTATTTTAACATCAAAAGAGAAGGGATGCTTGCAGAAGAGGAAATAGCTAAAGTCTCACAAGAACTATTTCCATATCAGCCATTGGAATTTTCTGGAAATGCTTCACATAGATTCCTCGTTCCTTTGTTGTTGTTGTACTTGCTTTCCTGATAAATCAACATTCTTCCTTGTGTTAAATATTTACTTCTGTCTTTTCAGAATAAAATGACAGACACTGCTTAAACAAGAAAATGAAGATAAGTTGTACCTGTAAACTACTATTATCCTTTCAAATGTGGGCTCTTCTATTGTAGTCTTGCTCAGCAAATTGCAAATGCTGAAGAAAATACAGCGAGCATTGGAACATCAAAAGATCAGTGATCTCAACTGATTAATACATGCAAATTAAAACAAAAGAAGAGATTACTACTTAAAATATGCCAGTTATTCTTTACGAGAACTAAATCAAATGATCCTTCAGCCATAGTTAACCCCAACCAATTCCCTTCTCTATTTTTAAACTCTAAACAAAATACAGAGACCTCTGGAGTAAATTGCACAGAGGAGTCCAAGATTAACAATCTGCAAACATCTAGTTATATTATAAAGGATTGGTCACCACGCCCCTCCAACTGGTTAGCACACATTGACGTTAAAGACATGATACATACTTTCTAAAAAAAAATGGCGCATTCAGATGATATGCACAACCTTATTCCCATATTTTCTAGACGAATTCGTTCAAAAGGTACATAGTCCTGATCTGCTTCGGAGTTGATCAATTTATTCTTCTTTAGCTCTTCCTTTGGCTTTCCACTTGACCTTTTGGGCCAGGGACTTTCTAGTCTGCAGACAGCATAACATTGTTATTTATTCTTGCACTTGGAAACAGACTTTAAATCTTTGAGCTACTGCAACCTCAAATTATATATTGTAAACAATCAAGTTTTTGCATCATAGGCCAGAATCTACTCACCTGATCAGACGAGAGAGAAATGTCCAAAGGCGAGAAATGAGTATGTCCATTTTCTCCATGATAAAATAACCAGTCATATGATCGATTCCAATCCCTCGTCGAAATATAATGTACTGAAAAATGCAAACACAAAGTAGATTAATTCTATTGAGAAAGAGTCATAACTTAGGGGACGGAGACATGGAGTGATTGAACTAATGAAAACGGTACACTTGCGGCACACGTTTCTGATCAAGTATCAACAAAAATGAAGAGAACAACTGATCTAGCCAATTCCCAGAAATGCAGTCATTCCTGAAAGTCCTCCAGACTTTGCAGTTTCTTGTGCTACAATTGCTAAATTACCTTGTCAGCATAACTGGGAGGCTTTACATCACTGTGCCGATCAAAGTACTTTCTCAGAAGTTCCTTGTCAAGCTACACTCACCAAAAAGGAGAATACTAAGATCAGCAATCTTTAAGAGCACACAAAATCATCAGATTATGCATACAACATGAAGATGTGTACTTCCAAAAAATGCAAAGCTTAGAATAACAAACCTTAGAATCATCAACTATGATGGGAAGATTCAAAAGGTACTTCCCTGAAGCAATGCCAATGTCTTCATCAGTTGCCATTTTGAAGTTGCTCTTATCGATAACCTGTTTATCACGGTTTTTCTATATCTTATCTCAAAATTCAAAACATCATAGAAGAACAGGCACATAAATATACAAGGACCCATAATACCTGAAACAAGTAATCTAGAAAATTCTGTTCAAGTATATCAAGTTCTTGAGGAGATAAGTTTTCCTGCTCCAACTTGTGTGCCCCCGTATGAGGGTCAAACAGGGAATAAAGTTGCTGCAAACGCATTTAATTCAATTCACAAAAGTAACAAAGGAAAATCCTCATAAAAGAATCACTACAGAAAATATCAACTCGACTACCATCATTTCTTCAAAATGCAGATGGTACCAAGCTCGAATTATGTACTCAACCCGCTTGCAGAACTTAAGAAACTCAGCCCTTTCAGAACTATCATCTGCAGAACCAAAACAAGTTACAGGTTGCATTCATGACCACAAGAAAATGCAAAACCAAGCCAGTTCGAAATCCTTGAGCCGGTTGATGTCCAAGAATTATATGGATTGAATTTATTTCATTGTTAATTTTTGAACACAACGCAGGAACAAAAAAAGGAAGTCATTTAAGAAAAAGAACAAAAATGAAAGGAGAAAGAGAGGTGGGTACGCACCGATGAGTGAGGTGAGTTTGAGGATTAGTTGTGATTTGAGAATTGGAATTACAGTTTCTTTTCCTAATTGGATGACTTCCTTCTCCGTTTTCACCATTTTTCGAGCTTCAAAGGATCCAGAATTCTCAAAGTCAATTAGTTATTATTAGCAAAAGGCTACAAGTTGCTGCTGCTGATGATGATGATGCTGCAGCAGCTCTCCATTGCACAAGCAATGCACATATGTATATAGCATATATAGATACAGAAAAAGATAGATTAAGGATAAAAAAAAAAAGATGAAATACCAAGACCAGAAATGAAGATAAGAAGATTCGAATGATAAAAGGAAAGGGTTTTGGTTTAGAATTCATTGAAAGACAAGAATCCTTAGTCTCTAATTAACAACAACACTAACAAGCAATTCCTAACTCTGTAACCGAACGGTTATCTCTTTTTGGCGGGAAATTTCTGTTCTCCCAGAAAAAACGGTTACCGTTGGCTCTGTCCGTAACCTAACAATAACATTGCCTTTTTGTCTTTATTTTTGGAATAATAATAATAATAATAATAATAATAATTTTTTATTTGATGAGCTGATTAAGGATTTATTTAAGTGTAAAATAAAATTCTGGATGGGAATAAAAATATTGTTTTGTAATTATTAACAAAGTGGAAATCAATAGGTCATAATTATGTTACTTCTTTTACCAAAATTATGATAGTTCTCTAAAATTTTTCTGGTATTTTTGTATAACATTCATGATTTTAATAAACCGAAATTTAGAATCCAAACTGTAATAAAGTGAAAGTTTGAAGGCACTAGAATACTAGGAGTGTGTTAAAAAAAATCAAACCGAAGAGGTATTTATTAACTTCCACTAATATACTGTTATTAGTTGACTTTTAAAAATATAAAAATGGATTAGTGGATCACAATTTACCCTATTGAAAAACCAAATTAAGTTTATTAGTACTTGGCTCAAAGAAATTTGATATTACTAATGCCTTGAGAAAATTAAAATTGTTTGCAAGTTTGCTATGCCATCTGAATATTAAAATTAGCCTGAAGAAATATTAGGATATAAACTTTCCAATAACAGTAGAAAATACTTTTAGTTTTCTGAAACTGTTAAGGCCCAAAAACATAAATAAAGCAGATTCTTTTATGTGGCATTTGATTTGTGATAGTACTACACACAATCCCATTTCTCATTCTTCGTTGCCTTTGTTGTCTTCTGATGCATTAGGAACCTGTTGAATTTTGCTTCTCTGCAGGCTTACTTCACCATTTGGACTCCTACCCAGTACTCAACCAAGCATGTCATCTGAATACACAATATAATTGGAGTATAGAGGTGGAAATTTCAAGATCAGCAGGAAATATTTGATAAGGATATCCAACACTACTTGTATTTGTGTTTTAAGTATTAGATATGCATCCTAAAGATAACATATGTTAAGTTTGTTATACCTGTATAATAAGTTTGTTATACTCTATATATTAGTTCACAACATATGAATAAAATTTAAGCTGTCATTTTCTATTTGTCATTGGCTTTTACATAGTATCAGAGTAGTGATCCCAAGCTCATGTTTAAAACCTGAAGTTGGATGCGGCCCGTTTGAATGTGATACGACTCATGTGAGTCATCATAGGGTGCAGTCAGTTTGTTACCCCGTTTCAGTTGTTGGGAGTCATTGGGTGCGGCCTGTTATGTTTCACAAGTGTAATTAGTCCAAGCCCAGTTACACATGAGGGGGAATGCTAGAATCCCACATTGAAAATGTGCAAAGCAATAAAGGGCTTATAAGTGGTGTAGATTGGACCTTAACACAAGCCAATTGGTGTTGTGTTACATGGGCTCAACCCCATTTATAAGTCCACATGTGTTATGAGAAAGTAAATTTTTGAAATTTACTCTACTTAAGTTAGTGCTCACCACACTATTCTTAAGCCTAAGTAGCATAACCAATTTCCTTTCAAAATCCTCCTCCACAGACAATCAATAATCAACCAATTCCCCTCTTTCATAATTGGTTCAAACAATATCAATTGGTCTTGAGTTGGATTATTGGGTCAATTTTTGAAAACTTTGTCCCTCAAGTTATTGGTGTCTCTTGTGCCAGGGAAGCTTGGATAAAGCTTGCTTCTTCATATGCAGCTGGTTCAAAATCATAAGTTCGAAACATCAAAGACAATTTTTATCGTCTCAAAAAGGAACAAGGAGAATCCATTGCTCAATACACTCAACGAGCAAAAGGCATGTATGATCAGTTGGCCGCTATACAATATCCAATTAGAGAAGATGATTTGGTTCAGGTGATTACCAATGGTCTTGGTCATTATATCGATCATTTATTCTATCATTAGAAAATCGACCAACTGTCATTTCCTTCAATGATCTCTATGGGCTTCTTGAGTGAAGAAGCTAACTTAAATGCTGAAAATCTCATGTCTGATTCTGCTGCTACAGCACTTATTTCTCACCATTCATCTGTTGTGCATGGACATAGTGGTCGTTTTGCACCACGTGGAGGTTATGGCTGAGGACGACAATCTCCTTCTGGGAGTCACTCTTCCCCTGGTTTTTCTGGCCATCAATTGCAAAATTCTTGCCCACCTCCATAAGTCAACAGGAATCATTCCTCCTCTCGGCCAAACAGTAATTCTTCTACTACCTCCATGGATGTGCTTCATCTCACTTGCTATAATTGCAATGGCGTTGGGCATACTGCCAATCTGTTCATCTGCAAAGTTACGGACTCACAATAATTTTTTATCCACTGCTCACCTAGCCACCAATTCCAAACACACCTCGCCATCATCTTGGATTATGGATACTAGGGCCACAAACCACATTACTCCCAACCTTAACAATCTTACCTTACAGTCGGATTTTCATGGGTCTAACAAAATTCAAATTGGTGATGGTAATACTTTATCAATTTCACATGTTAGTTCTAATTATAGTTTCTCTAATGATCATCTTTTTCATTTGCAGGATATTTTTCATGTTCTTAATATTTGTGCAAACTTGCTTTCTGTTTCTTCATTCACTAATTCTAATAATGTTTCCATTGAATTTTTTCCTTCCTATTTTGAAATAAAGGATATCCCCACGAAGCAAGTTTTGATTACAGGATCGAATGATAGTGGATTATACTCGTTATGCCTTAATCTGGTCTCTTCATCATCATCATCATCCACCATTTCTTCTTCAACTACACCTAAAGTCATGCTTTGTTCACTTCAACGATGGCATGAGAGATTAGGTCATGCCTCTCTTCGCACTGTCAAGACTGTTTTTAGTCAAAATAAAATTTTGGTGTCACCAAATAAAATTGATAGTTTATGTCATGCTTGTTCTATTAGTAAAAGTCACAAACTCCCCTTTTCTGTTTCTACTTCTCATGTGCATGGACCTTTAGATTTAATTTTTTCTGATTTATGGGGTCCAGTTCCCATTAATTCTGTCAATGGCCATCAATACTATGTTTTGTTTTATGAGCATTTTAGTAAGTATTGTTGGATATATTTTCTCTATTACAAATCTGAAGTCCTAAGCACTTTCATTAAATTTCGCTGCCTTGTTGAGAAATTTTTTAATCGCTCTATCAAGGTTTTTCAAGCTGATTGGGGAGGTGAGTATCAAGCATTAACCAAATATCTGACTGAAAATGGAATTAGCCACCAAATTTCTTGTCAAAAAACACCGAACAAAATGGATGTGCTGAGTGTAAACATAGATATATAATGGAAACTGGCTTATCCCTGATGCATCATTTTCATATTCCAAAACAATATTGGACATATGCCTTTGAAACTGCAGTCAATGTCATTAATCGTCTCCCCACACCTTTGTTGTCTAATGTTTCTCCATATTACAAATTACTTGCTCATTCTCCTTCCTATATTGATTTTAAGGTATTTGGGTGTTTATGTTATCCTTGGTTAAAGTCATACACTGCAAATAAATTTGATGCTCGTTCTCACAAAAGTGTGTTTCTTAGTTATGGTAAAACTCATAAAGGATATATTTGTCTTGATCTTTCTACTTCCAAGATTTTTATCTCACGACGTGTTATTTTTTATGAACAGGTGTTCCCATTTGCTAATTTGCAATCATCAGACTCATGTGGTCCTACTCCTACCCAATCCAATTCGGCACACATCCACATTCCATCTCAAAATTAGTTTCAAACTAATTCCATACAACCTCATCCACAGAATCCTATCCCAACCCAATCTCCTACCTAAACCAACGACTCTCATATATCCTCTCCTCCAATTTCAAATACGTCTCATTCTTCTCAAACCCGATCCTCACCTAACAACACCCATCCACTCACAGAAACAAACTCTACTCTCAATGTGACATCCTCAGCCTCTACAACTACTTCTCCTACCTTACCAGCAGCAGCCAACAACGCCAATCCATGCAAGACTCATCCTATGATTACACGAACCCAAATTGGTTCTCTAAAACCCAAACTCTCACATTTTACCCATTCTTCCTGTTGAACCCGCAACCTGCAAACAAGCCACTAAAAATCCACACTGGTCCACACAATGGAAGATGAAATTGTTGCTCTCCATGCCAATGGTACATGGCAACTAGTTCCTTCAAAACCTTCTTAAAACCTTGTGGGTTGTAAATGGGTATATCGGATCAAAAAAAAATCCAATGGTTCTTTTGATCGCTATAAAGCACGTTTGGTGGCTAAAAGGTATCATCAGAGACCTGGGATTGATTATCATGATACTTACAGCCCTGTTATTAAGCTAGCAACAATATGCCTCATTCTATCTCTTGCTATTTCATCTAATTAGAATGTGACTCAACTAAATGTGTCCAATGCTTTTTTCCATGGAAAACTTGATGAAGATGTATTTATGCAGCAACCACCAGGATTCACTCATCCTCAATATCCGATTCATGTGTGTAAACTTCAAAAATCTCTGTATGGTCTTAAGCAAGCCCCTCACTAGTGGCTTCGTTGTCTTTATGATGCTCTTCTTTTCATCAGCTTTCAAGGTTCAAAAACCAATTCATCTTTGTTCTATTACAATCACAATGGTCTTGTTGCCTATTGTTTGGTCTATGTTGATGATATCGTTTTAACTAGCAATCAACCATCTCACATTCGGCACATCATCTCTATTATTCAATAGCAATTCGCTTTGAAAGACCTTGGTACTCTATCCTATTTTCTTGGAATAAAGGTTAAATGGACCTCACAAAGCGCCATACTTACACAAAGAAAATATGTTCGAGACTTGCTTCATCGGGCTCATATGGACCAGGCGAATGGCATTAATACTCCCTCGTGTCCTCAAATTCGGCTTTCCTTGCATTCTAGTTCATTATTTCATGATCCACAACACTATCGTAGTATCGTTGGAGGTCTCCAGTACTTATCATTCACACGGCTAGACATCTCTTATTCTATCAACAAAGTGTCTTAATTCATGCACCAACCCACAGATGTTCATTAGATTGTTGTTAAACGCATTTTGCATTATCTTCAAAATACTCCATCACATGGTATTCTACTTCAACCTTCTTCTTCTACTTAATTAAATGCATGTTGCGATGCGGATTGGGGCGGTTCTATTGATGACCGCAAATCTACCTCTGGCTTTTGCATTTTTGTTGGTCAAAATCTTATTACTTAAGGCTCAAGGAAGCAAAAGACCATTGTCCGATCATCATCAGAGGCCGAATATAGGGCCATTGCTTCTACTGCTGCCGAAATCCAATGGCTCACTTCTTTAATTTCTGAAATTGGTCGACCATCATCAACTTCTCCCATCATTTGGTGTAACAACCTTAGTGCACTTATCTTACAACCATACCCATCTTTCATACACACTCTAAGCATTTGGAAATCAATTTCCATGATGTTCATGATCAAGTCATGAAGCTAACTCTTCGTGTCAACCACAATTCCACTACTGACCAACTTGCAGACTGCCTCACTAAGTCATTGTCCAAGAATCGTTTCATTCATCCTCAAGACAAGTTGAGCCTTGTTGCCACCTATGCTCAACTTGCGGCCGGGTGATAAGGATGCCCGTCACTACTTGTATTTGTATTTTAAATATCATATATGTATCCTACAGATAACATATGTTAAGTTTGTTATACCTATATGATAAGTTTGTTATACCTGCACTCTATATATTAGTTCACAGCATATGAATAAAATTCAAGCTGTCATTTTCTATTTGTCATTGGCTTTTACATTATTAACACCTCTTCCGGTCTCTTTCACATTGTTTATATGTATCCAATTCAATGAAAAAATCAATTAACAGTGACAAGGTACATGAAATTATAATGTAAAGGAAACAGCAACAGCGTTCCTAATTTACATATATTAACAAACAATTGAATCAAAAACAGAGCAGAAAACAACCAGATGAGAATGTGGGGCTGTCTAGAGTTGCACTTGTGTGCACCTGCATAAAGTTTTTGAGCGATACTAACAGAAAGAAGCTCACATTCCAAAGACAGATCAGACACTGACACCCTGTTTTGCCTTGAGGACAAGTTCTTCAGTTGTGGTGCCAATAATCTCATTGGCACGTTTTAAGCCGACACAAAAATACCGGCCAAGTGTATCCTGCATCCAAAGATACTTCAGAGTTGGAAGTAACACATGAACAAACAGCACATGCAAACTATTGCATAAAGGGTGCATGATCTTATTGACAGACTATTTCACATACTACAATAATTACATATCAAAATTCAAAACCACAGCATTTTCAAATGAGCTACTCCCTGAAAGTTTGTCATGCTCACAGAATGCAACACTTTGCAGATATACAAACCCTTTTTTTATTACTTCACGTTGATAAAAATCATAAAAAATGATATAAACCCAAAAGCACCCACCATTCAGTTGTATTGAACTCATCAAAATGTACCCCCATGCAAATAATATGCAAGAGCACCATGCAAGTAAACCAGCAACACACTCATTGTTTTATCAACTTTATGTTAACACACTTTCCAACTAGTCCAACGAGTAATTTTCAGATGCTCAAGAAGAACAATATCATCACAATAATTAGTAATTGAATGCGTTTTTGTTTTTGTTAAGATAAAATTGCAAAATTATAACGCAGTATCTCACCCGAGAAACAATGCCCAATTTCTCCAACTTAAGAACTGCATCATCCACATCAAAATTACAGCTCTCTCCAAACTCTTCTTGAATGAGCTCCTCACAGCGCAAGTCCAAATCCTATTTCATTTTGGCACAAAGTTGTATAAAAGTAATGCTAGGAGAACTTCAAAGTTCACCCTCCAATCATGAGAGAAATGAAGTAAAATACAAAAGAGTGCCAAGTAATTGTACCTGCGTAGTAGCCTTTCCTTGTTCCATCAATATAAAGAATGAGATAATCACTTCTTTAACCTGCAATAATAAACTGATTAATTCTTGTTCATCTGGAAAAACACAATCAAATATAGTATACTCCTGAATCCCGAGTCTGGTCAATCCTCTGAAATATTCAAGTACGGATATAACTGCTTAACTACAACAAACATTGTCTTTAAAGAATCACCACCTCACAAAATTATCAAGGATTAAAGAAATCTTGTCAGTTCAACAAAAATAAAAATCATAGATTTCCTTCAACAAAAAGTTTATTGCCAGTAAAGAAAAAGCCAAGACATGTGATCGTATATATAAAAGATATCAAATGTAACTCACTTCCTGCTGAATCACATCATCACACAGGTGAAGAAGAGTCCCCCTTCCACTATCTAACTGTTTGTCATACATGGACTGCGTAATTAAGTTCTGATATGCAGCCAAGTTTGCCTGAAACCTGCATATAGTTGCAATAGTAGCCACATTGTCAGTGAGAATAAAATATGAAAGGAATAAAAGGGAAAACAAGAAGGCGAAGAATAAGGAAAGAATGCTAATTGCAACAAAGAATTCTTCATTGGAATTCCCCACCTGAATATACACATGCACAAAATTATCAGAGATTGATTCAAAAAGACTCTAAAGATGCTGGAGTCTTAGCAATTCTTAAAGCTTTAGAGATAACTCTCGAAAACCAGTTGTACACTTCAATCCCTTTAATCTTGTAGTCTAATTCACAAAATTCCAACAGATGGATCAACGGCAACGTAAAATCTGTTCCTTGGAGGTTGTGGAAAATTATTCATAAAATCAGAGAACTATGGTCCAAGATGCACTCAATCTCTCTTCATTATGCTCCTAGAGAGATTAACTTTTTTGTGGATTTACTAGCAAAATCACCAGTGCTAAGAACAAAACAATTCCTGGCCTGGTTCTAATTCTCTCTAGCCATCTTGATGGCAGAATAATCATTCTATTAGGTATTATATCAGTCTCGCTCTACAGGTGACAATTCATAACAAAATGATGAGTTTTGGTGTTTGTTTTTCCTGGATAATATGAAGCATAAGTCTGGCCAACTTGCAATATTCCAGTCAAATATGCCATACTTCTCTGCAGCAGAATGATTTAGTGGGCGTCTCTCTTTCAATAAATCACTTGGTAATTTATGAGCCCACCCTTTAAGTATTAAAAGCAGCATTATGCTCTTGGTTGAGATGATGTTGGGCTTGTATCATTATGTTGTAACATTTAGTTTGTAATTAAGTACTCTTTTGGGGGTTTTTCACATGCAGTTGAGCTGCTTAGGATTTATGTTTCTGTCCGGGTACATGAGGGAAAGCCTAATCAAACACATGTTTAGCTTGAAAATAGATAGAAGTAAAAATTATTGTTATAAAAAAAAATTATCAATTCAGACCTACAACCAATGAACAAAAATAACATCCTTAACTGCCCGTTAAATCAAAAAGTCGGGAAGTGTTTGTGCATGCATACATGCATATGCAAAAGAGAGAGAGAGAGAGCACCAACGTGAAGTATGTCTTAGCAAAGTAACCAATCACTGCAGAAAGGACAGCAAAGATGACCCAAAGATCAGCTTTAGGCATTTCAAGCGAACTAACAAGAGCAACCTGCAAAGGAAGGCACACTAAGTGCATCAAAAATGATAAACAAGGGGTGAAAGAAATTGAACTTAACTTAATAACCCACCAGCCCAACTACAGCAGAACCCAGGAATTTGACCCAGTCCATAGGAGTTAAACCAGGATTTTTCTTTTCTGGCTGTGAAGTCATGCAGGTTCAAAATCATGTTATAGGTTTTATAAAAGAGAAGAGGGGATTGGTGAGCAAGGGAGAGAAAAAAAGAGGAAGAGAAATGGCAAAAATCTCACAAGAACTATTTCCAAATCAGCCATTGGAATGTTTTTGAAATGCTTCACATATATTCCTCGTTCTGGTTTTGATTTCGTACCTGCTCGCCTGTAAAATCATTGTTCGACTTTGCATGAGTAAATCAATCATTACAATCCAACTTTTGAGAATTCATTTAAGTGCTAAATGCTTCAGGGACAAGTTGATGATGAACTGATGCCCCCTCCCCATAAGGGATAACAAAAGATTTTAGAGCTCATGAGAGTATCTACTATGGGTGCAAAAGAGCCGAGCCGAGCCGAGCCGAGCTTTGGCTAGTTCAGGCCAAGTTCATTTACAATCGAGCCAAGCTCAAGCTGAATCTACTATGGCACTTGGTGTTTGAGAGCTTAAATAAGCCTAAACGAGCTAAAAGAAATTTTCAAAAAGTACAAACTATAACTTAAAATTATTTATTAAAAAATTTAAAATAAATTATCATAAAATAATGATTTTATTGTATTGTAATAATATATTTTCACATATATTACGAAAAAAATTTATATATTATATATCTAAAATTAAACCATTAGTACATAACAATTACAAGCTCTTATTTGAGCTTGTTCGCGAGCTTCACAAGCCGAACTTTGCATAATTTGAGCTTTGCTCGTTTACTAAACAAGCTTCAATATACGAGCTCAAACGAACTTTTATCGAGCTGAGCTTTGAGCAATTCGCGAACGGCTCAGCTCGTTTATAGCATATACCAACATTTACCAAAAGAGCTTTAACCAAAAAAAAAGGACCATTGCCTTCACATCAACAAAAACAATGATGACACAATCTTATCAATACAGTTCAACCATTGCTAAAAAATGACCTTGTGATGAGAACCAGGATCAAAATGTTCACAATGAAAGAATTTTTGAAGAAAGATTTAAGATGACTAAAAATACATCGTACCTGTAAACAACTATTATCCTATCAAATGTAGGTTCCTGGATAGTAGTTTTGCTCAGCAAATTCCCAGCACTGAAACAAGTAGAAGTAGGAATGTCATTGAGAAGCAATAGTTACAAGAGAATCAATTAGCTTTTGTTTAATCATACACCCAGTATTGTACATGAGAGCAGAAATCTAACTTTTTGCCCCAATAAAAAGTTAAACAATATAAAAGTCCTACATTTTTAAAACCATCCACCCACCAAAACACCAAAATTGCAGAAACAGAAAGATACTGACATCAAAAGCAGGATGCTTGAGCTTATAAAATTTTGCAAGTTATTTAACTTTTACTGGAAGGATATTTTGCAGTTAACCTCTCTCTGACCAGACTCCTGTGTTGGCTATGGTTAAAGCACGCCTCACATAGCTTTACTATGCCTTGTAGCAACAGTGAAGTGACTAATAATTTCAATTCAGTGGAGCTGTTTGAAACCTTGATCAAAAAGCTAAAGGCAAAATATTCACCATTTCTTTCCCATGTTTTTCCTAAATTTGGTGCATGTATGTGGGATGTGTGTATATGCAAGCATGAGTGTGTGCACCTGCATGTGTGATTATAGGCATGAGAGAGAGAGAAAGAGAGAGAGTAATTTTTAGCTACATGGGCATCATTCACTCATTACCTAGAGAGAGATTTTGGCAAATTGTAAATACAAACACAAAATTAGGAGTAACAAAACCAATGCATCAGCATAATGAGAAAACACAAAACATTGCATGTTGTAGATACCATGACTTGCTCAGGATCACATTTAGAAGGGTTAAGAACTTAAATTAAATTTCATTTGCCGGAAAACCTTGGAAAGTCCATAGAGAATATTAAAAGCAAGCAAAGCACCCCTCAAATAGCTCCAGATGGCAGACCTACAACTCAGTTACAAAGTATAAAGGCATGTCCTAGAGCTGTACTAATAACCACAACATTCAAATAAAAAGATTCACGCATAATATGCAACCTTAGTTCCATATTTTCCAGACGAATTCGTTCCACGCATAAATCATTCTGATCTGCTTCAGAGCTAATTTCATCATTCTTTTTTGGATCTTTTTTACGCCGCAGACTAGACCTTCTACGCAGAAGTTTTTCTACCCTGCAAGCATCAAATCCTGGAAATGTTAAAAAGAAAACTATGGGAAAATAGTACAGTTGAAGCTCATCTCCATAAAAGAAAAGAAAAATCTCTCTAGGAACTAAGTCAGAAGTACCAAAAACTCTTTTTGACCTTGTCTACATGTCTAGTGATATGATATTATTTTTCAATCAATTTACAATTCTTGCATTAAGGTGAAAAACTGCTTACCTAGTCAATCTTAAAATATATGCCCAAAAACGTGCAATGAGCATGTCCACTTTCTCCATGATAAAATAATCAGTTGTCCGATCAATTCCAATCCCACGCCGAAAGATAACATACTAAAAATGAGATCATAATAGACATCAGCTTTCTCATGAAAGAAGAACCCAATATAAAGAGACAAGCTCAAAAAGAGAGAGAGGGGGAAGCAAACTTCCAGTGCACAAGATATCATCATAAAACAGTACTTCAATTAAAAAAAATTTCCATTCAATTAAGGGCATTGGTAAGAAAAACAATAACTCATGGACAGCCAAATCTGAAAATCCAACCTTAGCCCTTGTTATCTTTTGAAATAATATCCGTAAAATATTGTAATATGCATCAACTTTTATTCTGAGTTTTACAAATAACCTTGGTAATCTTTGTTCACATAAAATGATAAATTATCTCCTATATATCTTTGTTCACTCATAACCTAAAGGTTTTCGCAATGCTAGCAGTCCTTAAAGCTTAATTTAGTACAATACCTTATCAACAAATTCAGGAAGATCTTCACGAGGATTTTCAGCAAAGTACTTCTTTAAAAGCTCCTTATCAAGCTATAAACAGCAAGAAAGCATAATAATCAGACAAGCAGACTTAAAAAAACCTAAAATAGCTAGGATACATAAAGGAGGAAATAACTAAAAAATGCAATCATTTATCAAGTTCTCACAAACCTTGGATTCATCAACTGAGATGGGAAGATTTAAAAGATACTGCCCTGATAGTGCAACCTCAATCTCCTCTTCAGTTGCTATCTTGAAGTTACTCTTATCCATCACCTGTATGACAAAAAAGAGATCCAATAATTAGAATAGCAGCATTGTAATAACAATTTCAAAGAATCATTATGGATAGTTAGTTAAAAGTGTTTTATCGTATTATAGAATTAGTTTCCATCTCAGGCTCTTAGACACACCTCATATAGCTAGTGGAATTACTTCTCCATTACCTAAGATCTAAAGTTTCACTTCTGTTCCAAAATTAAGGCACCCATTATTAACACAAAAACTTCTAGTTATCAATTTAATGTTGACTTTAGCTTCTTTTTGGTCCAAATGCAAGAACTTAACATATATGATTAAAAAAAGCCATAATACCTGAAATAGGTAAGTAAGAAAATTCTGTTCGAGTACATCAATTTCTTCAGGAGAAAGTTTCTGCTGCTGCAATTTCTGAGCCCCGGACACAGGGTCAAAGAGGGAATACAGTTGCTGCAGACAAGGAAAATATTTAATTGGAAACAACAAAAGTGAGAAAAAATGTCACCACAGATTCACTACAGAACAAGAAAAGCAAAAGTCAATCAGGCCAAGAAAGCATGACTACCATCAAATCTTCAAACTGGAGAAGATACCATGCTCGAATGGTGTACTCAATTCTCTTGCATAGCTTGAGAAAGTCAGCCCGGTCAGAACTATGCTCTGCATAATTAAAATTTAAACCAAAAAAAAAAAATCAACACCCATCACGAGAACACACATGCAAAACTGAGCCAGAAAAATGATAGCATCAAAAAAACATTTATAGCATTGTTAACAGAAGATTTTTACAGGAATTCTTAAAAGCCGTGTATAAGATTGAAAAGAAACAAAATAAAACAAAGAGTGAAGCTGATTGCCTGCATAAGTCATTACAAGATAAACAAGGCAGTTTCCAATGCCAAGGTCCCCTATATCTAAAAAAGATATGATTTTTTTGACAAAATTCGTGGTTTTGGTGGTAATCAATGCCAATGCAGAATGCAGCCAAATTTAGAAACATAAACACAAAATGCAAAACTGGGGAATTCACTAATGACTGAATGGTCATCCTGGTTCCTGAATACAAGTAAGAGACCATGGCAATGTGTATATATATATATATATATATATATATATATATATAAGTAGCAGCTAATTCATAAGCCAGAATGACCCAATTCCACAAAGAAACTGTAGCACTAGCGAGCAACCCAATTTGAATATTTGAAAAATGAAGATGACCCATATCTTTACACAATAAAAACAATAAAATAAAAGCAATAAAGCAACACAACATTCATTAAAAGAAAAAAAAGAAAAAAAAAACACATACCAATAAGGTTGGCAAGGGTCATAATGAGCTTAGGTTTGAGAATTGGAATAACAGATTCCCTTTCCAATTTAATTTCCTCCTTCTTCTTCGTGTCACACTTGTCCATCTTCTTCCTTCAAAAAAAAAAATTCTAAACCAGCAATCAAACCCAATCCAATTGCAGCTCTATTATGTTTCTGTAATTCTGTTTATAAAAAACACACAAAAACCCTTTTTCTCTTTTCTGTTTCTGCTTCTCCTGGTGGGTAGATTAAGAGGTGAAGCTAAGAAGATTCGAAGAAAGAGACGAGGGTTTTAGCTAAAGTATCAAAACAAAACTTCGGAAATCAAGAAAAGCCAAAGGAAGTAATCAAAAGCACTCAAACACACTAATACAGTAACTCCTTTCTTTCCTTGTTTATGTCATTCAAATTCCAAAGCTTTTTTTTTTTTTTTTTGGCTGGTGGGTTAATGCTTAATATTACTGTTACTAATACGGCTTTTAAGCCATTTGGGCAGTTTCTTTTCCGTTTCCAGCATCAACTGTAACCTTCTATGCCCTTCCTCTTCTCTTGCAAAATTTGGATTTTATTGCTCACGACACAATCACAGACACAAAGGCCCCTCCTTTGATTTTGTTTTAAATTGTTTTTGATTTGTTTCAAAAAAAAAAAAATTGTTTTCGGTTTGTGTCGGCCAGTTCGAAGGAAGCCACGTACCAACACTAATGGTGGTTTTACCCCTTCCGGATAAACACCAATAATAATATATTAATATAATCTGTGTATATAATAAAATAAATTCCTGAAACAAGAAATTCAAGTGCTCATACTGTGTGGCAGCTCATAAATTTTCTTGGATCTATTCACTTCAAACAAGAAATCCGATACTTATTATTAAATTATTGATATATTGGTGCTAAAAATCGCACCGTCTTGGACATTTTATAAATTTATATTAAATTTTAAAATTTGATAAATTATTTACAACCTTAACACAATTGCAATTTGATTATGTGACATCTAAAGTGAAATAGTTAATCTCTACTTTTATAAATTTTACATCCAATCATCTTAATACTAAATATAATAGTTATTTAGAATTCAATCTCAATAATTTAAAAAATATAAAAATAAAAATAAAAATTTTATTTAATTTGTAAAAATTATATTCATTTTTTATACCTATTTTAAGTTTTCATATGAATGTACAACTATAATAACATATGTTAGCTAATTCACGTCAAACATCACATATATTTTTTTTTTTATTAATTCATGATCAAATCACAATTGTGTTAAAATTGTAAATAATATGTTAAGTTCTACTAAAATTACAAATAATATATCAAATTGGATCAATTTTATCAAATTTTAAGGTTTGATATACATATGCAAAAGTTGAAAATTTATAATTTTTGACACCAATAAACCTAAATTATTTTCAAAATTCATTGTATTTTAATTATTTTCAACGGTTACTTAATACATACTATGGTTCAAATTTAAACCGTCATTTAAGTGCGGTTTAATATATATATATATATATATATATATATCAAATTTGAGTCATCGTTTAAGTGCGGTTCAAAATATTTTTTATAAAATAATAAATCATGCCTTATAATCATACAAAATTTAAAAATAAATTAATAGATATTTGATTTAGGAAATTTTTTTTGTCCACGGATAGAGTTAATATGGCTTAATTCCCCATCACAAGGGGAAGAGTAGAGAGACGGGAATTTAATTTTGCTTTTTACATCTATCGTGGATGACCAACTATATTCATGTAAAAAATGTAGTAAAATGTATTTTAAAAATAATATATAATTTATATGTTGAAAATAATAATATATAGCAACAGCCTGGCACGGTCTCTGCGACCAAAACAAATATGCCTCCCAACATCCTGTAAATTACTGAACATTCTCATTTGCTCAAGCAGCCAAATTCCAGCACAGGACGACAAAAGATCCCTCTCATGCCAACAGCAAATGCTGCATTTTTCAAGTTATTTTCAAACAACAACAATGCTCTGTTAATTTCTAAGATCACTCATATTGTTTCCTTAAAATTGCCACTTCCAATTCTTGCACTTTAACATGCCACTTCCAATTCTTGCACTTTAACATGCCACTTTGAGAAAATATTGAACAAGTACTGTTGGCAAAGTGGTTGTGCAGACATAAAAAACGAACCCACTTCAACATGTTACATCGCCATTTACTCCGGCCATGTCAGTATCCACAGCTATGTGCATGCGAATTAGTAAGTGGGAGAGCGATAAAGCTAATAATAATATAGACCAAAAGATGCAGTGATTCAAAAGAAAAACAGTTGAGAGAAAGCCTGTAATAATCTATGGGCTCCGAAATTATTAAAAGATAATTTCTCAGTCAAGAAGGGAAAATAAAGAAAATGTCACCAGAAGCAAAAATGTAATATATAATCCACCTACCAAATAGAGATATCAGAATCTTTTTGATCCTTCCCTTATCTTTGTCTTCACCTGCCCATCTAACATCTGAATATATATACATGGTTTTCAGTTGGCTCTCCTATAAAGTATGTACAAATCCTATCTCGGTACCTTTTTTTCTGATGAACTGCAAATCTCCTGTAAACTCAAACATCTATTTACTCTGATTGGTAGCAGGTCATCGATTCTTAGGGTGTGCATTTTGTGTAAGACATTTCATGTCATAAATCTCCCAACCGAGATCATAAGCTTGAACCTCATTGACAAGGAAAATAAATATTCTTATCGATTCCATGACCTCAAGTATGGTTTCCCCACTGGATCATGTAAACCTGGATTCTGAGGCAAAGCCATCCATCCCATTTCATCAGGCACCATAGAACTAGCAGTATCACGTCCACTTAAGTAGTCAAGCTGAAGGGCTGCTTGCGGCAGTGAAGTATTGATCCTAGAAGCAACACCATTTGTCATTTCATAGTTTCTTGGAAGTATGAACTGCTCAGTAGGGCCCATTGGATTAGAATGGTTACTCAAGCGCATTTGGTTATACTGGGATAAAACACTGAATAAGCTCTGATCTGTATTGTTACCAATGCTCTGGCCTGAGACAATCGCACCATCCATACTATTCCAGCCACCCCGAACTTGATGCTCGCCAGAATACCAGTTCTGAGTTAACAGTGCATCATTATTTAAGTGAGGTTGGAGCCGTGCTGGCATGCGAACAGGATTAACATTCCAATCTTGTAGAGGTACAGGTGGTTCATGTCCTTGTCTCGAAATTGTGTATGCACCTCCTTCAGAGTAAATGTCCTCTGAGATAGGTTGTTGCATATAATTCCCATTGTGTCTCTTCTGCCCTTGCTCCAGTGGCACGGAGGGCTGAAGCTGCCTCTGGAGATGACCATTAAAATGACCATCCTCAATCAATATATTCTGTGGCAATTGAAAATCTAACCCCACTTCTTTCTGGTCACGGTGATAGGATAGCATCTCCTGGCCCTTAAACAGGGATTGAAGCAACCCACTTCGATCCTGGTTTGGGTAAGAACTGAAGGAACCATCATGAGATTGTCTATGCAATAAATTCTTTCTGGTGTCTTCTTCATGCACATCAGTTTCCAAATCAATCAACTGGGGCCGTTGAACTTCATTAATTGGATTTGGGAGTGCCAACTCACCAGTTGATGCATATTCATGGTTCATGGAAGAATCATAAAAAGTATGTGGCATATTTGCTGCCCAGACACCTCTTCCAGAAGAAATAGGAGTCCCCTGACTAATGGAAGCATCTGCAGTGTTTGCATTACCTGAATAGTCGGATGCATTTCCAGAAGTACCATCTGACTTGGATACCACATTATTATTTGGTGAATCCATATCTATAGGATTAAGATCATTGTTCCCACTTAAGGAAGAAATCTGCTGTGGGGTATGACACTGAGGAGATCCAGGACCAGATTCTTCAGTGTCTTCCATGTAAGTCTCTATATTTCTTACTCCATCATTCCGATCCTCAAACAGAACAGCACCATGGCTCTCTTTCTCTTCATCCTGAATAAAACAATCACAACCAACTCTTTAAATATACTGACTATCAAGAGTAATGCAGTCAGGTTCAACAATTTTCTGCTGGACGCACAGCATGAAAATATGCAACATGAACAGGAAAAAGTTGTCAGCAGAGTGTCAAACCTCCACACAGGATTCATGTTTTCTTAAATCTTGATCATTCTGATCCTCATAAACACTCTCTTCATTTGATTTCTCCTCATCCTGAATGAACAAAAAGCCATCAAGTTAAATATGCAAACAACAAAACAAAAAAAAAACTATAGTCACTCATATCAAATATTGACATGATCAGTGCTACACAAAAGGGACATGGAAAGCAGTTTAGGACAGACTATCAAACCTCGAGATACAGTTCACTGTCCCTTGCTCCTTGATCATTCTGATACTGAAGCATAGTCTCCTGGGGGAAATCCTCATCATCCTCAAGGGACTAAAACAAAAATCAACATATAAAATATAAGGAAGATTTTAATATTCACACAGTTTCTCATCTCATCCAACAGAATTATAGCAGCTGTAGACATGAGCACGCACACAAAGAGGAGGTAGAGACGTAGCATGTCTTACCTCTTCTTCATATTCGCATTTTCTTTCTCCCTGATCATCCTGAACAACAGTCTCATCATTCAGTTTATCTTCATCCTGAAAATATTCACACACCCACAATTAAACATGTAAACAATGAAGAGATATAGTGTTGCATAATTTCTGCCTGTGATCCAACATAAGTTATATCAGATGCAGTCATAAGCCCAAACACAAAAGGAAAAAAGGAATAATTATAAAGAGCAAAGCATCAAAACCTCCATTGAAGATTCTAATCTATCTTTCATGTCTAGCTCCAATGATTTGGTAATCTCATGTCTCTGTAACTGTCTGTCTCGCCAGTTTTTAAACGCTGCAGGAAGATCTTTATTTGCTAGTTGCAACCTATACAAACAAAACCCCATTGGAGAAAGAATTTAAAAATTGTTAATGATAAAAAGAAATTTTAAGTCGCCATATGCAACTAACCAATGCTCCTGCAACTTCTTTTGTTCCTCTTTCACAAATTTTTCATATGGCTGCACCTGTAGTTTATCAAGGTTTCCTAACACACGGTTAAGAGACTTGGACTGAATGCTTTTACCAGAATGCTTCATACTCTTTACAAGTTCATGCTGCTTTTTGCTAATCTGAAAAATATCAAGGGCACATGATCAACTATAGCCTCTAGAATCAAAAGAACTCAAGGTGTTTCACAAATCTAAGATGCTTCTCAATCTTATCAGTTGACTCAGTTACACTAATTTTGAGAACGATCCTAGCATACAGGATAAGTCAACACACACAATTTGAGACTTTTTACAATCACTTGACTATGAAGTATACATTAAAGAGCATCAAGGGTAAAGCAAATTATATGATGCTGAACGCCAAAATGTACAGTTGTAGAACAGTCCACGTGAATCAAGTCACAATTTATGCCAATGTGCAAGTATGAGTGAAGATAGCACGAAAAGCATATAGATTCAATTTAAAACACGGTAATGTCCGGCCTTTGTTGTGGTGAAGGAAATTGTACAAAGAATTATTCAATTTAAAGCTGTAACCCGATTTCCCTACTCAAGCAGCCACAGTCACATCCAGAATGAAAGAATAAAATGCAATTATCAAACAATTAATTATTTAAAGGGTGACTTGTCCTAAAATATGCAATGTTCCAAAATGCCTTGTTCAGTTATCCAATAACTATGCCTAGAATAATCTCCGGAATAAGAAAATTGAAAATCATGTTCCTTGTCAGTCAATAATTTAGAATTTCTCAGAGTAACTACAAGTCATCCGCAATATATACGCCCCAAACCTCAAAATTCTCTTTTTGCCCCCTTCTGTCCCTCCCTCACCTAACCGTATCTATCATCATCCACAGTAAATGTCACATGTGTGTTCCATGTGGCATAAGTAGAAGAATAAACTAATAAAAATAAAGAGTTAATAAAAAATCAATTGTGCCCTTCCATGTTTGAGAAAATTACCCCAACCTAAGGAGCTATAAGAAAAATCACTTACTTATGAAGGTGATTGATAAAGCAGAGAGTTTCATGTCCAAATTAAGAAACATCAAAAAATGCCAGACCTTTAAATATGACATATATTTGACACCATCAATGTGGTGGATATTGCGCTTTTGTAGCTTTTCTCCTCTTCTTGGTTTTGCATCATCCAAAGCAACCAATGGCTTTCTACTTTTCTCCTTTAAAAAGCCTTGCTCGTGAGTCCTGACACTTAAGGCAGCCAATAAGTTTCTTTCACAGCTGTGTGAAGATTATGAAGCAAAAAATGGAAACACAAGACGAAAAATTAAACATTTTTCTACCAATGCTTCAAAAATTCAGAATTCTTCAGTCACCATTACAGCCATATCAATATGCACTAGTGTGGCAAAACCAAAAAGGAGATACACACATAGAATGCTTATTTACAGAGTCAATTGGTAAAGACTCTAAAACCAAAACATATGTCATAAAATTGGAGTATTGTAAAAGAGAAGATACCAGGATATTAAGATTAATGAAGATACCACAATAGCAGAGCTCCAATGGACCAGGTTCCATAAATGCTAATCACTAACCACTAACTAATCCTCATTTCATCTAAAAAGCTCACAACAACTAAACTGAATTAAAACAACTTTCATCACATAAGCAGATACTTCCCTACTACATAAAAAGCTCTCAAACATGCAACATGTTAGAACTCTGTTTATAGAAAATGTTGATGGGGGAAATCCAACTCATGCATTTCTTCAATCAAATCCTTCTTCATTGAGCTCATATTAGATCATGGACCAAACCCTCATGTTCTAGGTCACAACCTAGGCATTTCTTTAAACACCTAACAAGAACTCTCCAAATCCCCACTATATATCCCCAAGTTTGACTTCAGCATATATTCCTAGAAGTAGCTTTTAGGGTATGCACAACTGGATTTATCAACTGTTAGGCTTAAATGAAACAATGGTGAAGATTATTGGTAGAAGACTCTCAACATAGGAAAATAGGGACCCACACCAAGATGCAATGCATCAAACCACCGAAAAAAGGAGCAGATATCAAAGACTCGTATTTGTATTTCAAAACAAAAGCAAATGGTGGACAAAAAAGCTATTGTTTTTATGTTGCTTCCTTTATCATTGGCTTGTTGCATTACACTTTAGAGTAGGCAAGAATCTTCCCTTAACATATCATTATGCTCATCACTCCTCTCTTCACTAGTCTAAACCTTCCCTTTGTAGAAAGCCGCTTTCAAATCTCATTTGGTGGAGGCTCTTGATAGTTTGTTACACATAGATTTATATAAAAATCAAGTATTGACCTTCTAGCTCATACTTCACTTTAAATTAAAATTTCTGTTCGACTTAATTGAATTTGATAATGAGGGATCTAAGTGCAAAAAGACACTTTCAGAGCATAAACCTTGCCTTTGTCAGAAAGAAGATCAATAACTAAAACTTCTCTTTGATGAACCTAGCACTGCATACATGAAATTAAGCTTTCATGTGGTACGATAAATTACCTTCGTTGACGTTCTCCACCCTTTGTTATTGAAGAGTTCTGATTGTCACTGCTGCATGCTTTCTCCTCTGCAGCTAAGGAGCATGATTCAGATGTTGCAGCAGCATTCTCCTCAAACTCGTTTGGATATGAAGAAATTTGTTTGTCCGCATCCCTTCTTGACCTGTTTAAAATATCAGGTACATCTAATCAGAATAAAACTGTCATGCGAAGAAATCAAATGGAGAACTACACCCAACAAGTCAGAAACATAAATGAGACAGATAATGCATAAACTCTTCAAAGTTAGTATTTTAGAGAAATAATTTTAAAAATTTGACATGTCATCAGCGCCTCAAATCTTTATTAGAAAATAAATACTCATACAAAAATAAATATAACGAAAACTTAAAAAACATTCACCATAACTGAAACACAATTAAATAAAAAGCTTTAAGTATAAATCCTCATGGCATACCAAACAACAAACATACTAGACAAGGAAAAATGAGAAATTGTGTTTGATGTGATTTCTTCCTCAAAGACAGCATTTCCTGTAGGTACTAGCTTAGCAGAAAGCATATTAGGGAAGCTAAATTTTATAGACACTAAAGAGTCCAGCAACTAATTATAATCAATCAGTCAAATGATTATTTTCCCGCATAACACACTGCATTAATTAGTCACAAACTAGCTTCAAAAAACCTGCTGAATTCATAATTTAGATTTTCATCAATCTTCATGACACTCTACAATCTTACAGATCTTTATTTTTCCAAAATACACAAGAAGTCATAATCCCTTTTTGTATTTCTTAAAATGTTTGGCATTGCATTCTTATAATGCTACTCAATAAAAATTATGTATGGGAAACCATTAAGGGCAGTAATCCATACACCCCTTTTTCTTGAGTGATAAAGTGGCAATATTACATAAAGTAGTAGATCAACAGCAAGCACAAGAAATAAGTACACAAATATTGTCAACCTCCATTTCTTTTGCAAAACTTCCTTTTCAGGATCCTTGCTGCTTTCCCAACTCTCCTTCAGCTTTTGCAAATATTTTATCATGCTGCAACAAGAGAAACATCACAAAAGTTACATGCACTGCCCAAAACAAAGGAATTGAACATTAGCATATAACAAAATCAAAATAAATAGCATACTCATTATGGTAATTCTGTATCTCAGAGTAGTATGCTTTCTTATCTCTCTTCATACACTGTTCCTGATGAGATATAGCATCAGGGTGAAGATTGCCTGAGCAAAGTGAAGCACCCCTACAAGCATGTTTCAACAATAGATGGCCTAGTTAAAACTTCAGATTTGCAACATATGTCAATAATATAACTATTTAAAAGGCCAGATTAATGCTATTATTTCGCTTTAATACTTAGATCTGCCACTATTGGAAATCTTCATATGCCAATAGCAAGTAATAATGGGCCAAGCAGCTGTGGTTGCTGACAACGAATATACCACAATAAGAAGGAAGGAAGGAAAAAAAAAAACCAAAGTCTGGAGGATAGGAGCAAGAAGCTCCTGGTATGGCACTAGCAACTGAGAGGAAGGTATCAGTCAAGTTGAACAAACTCTTCCACTCTTAAAGATTTTGCATCTTGCTTTTCTTTGACAAGACGCTTAACCAGGTACTATACTAGTTTGTGCAGGGAAAAAAAGCAGCAGATGAGAAAACTCGTCATAAGCACACCCAGTTGAGCAAGGTGGCAGCAAAGACACTCTCCCTCTTAAAAGAAGAGGGGAAAAAGAACTGCAACTATGCACAAAAATCACACAGGCTGCAGAATAAAAGTCAAATATTCCAACACAAAACCTTAAATCTAGCAATGAACACAAGAAAAACTATTGACTTCATGCACCAAACCTCTACATATTTTCTACAATGATGTCAAATATTATAAAATAATATTGCTATCATGCTTCAATACTTGCCATTTCAGAAAAGGATTTCCAAAATGAAAGTTGTCCCCAGCAAGCAGCGCTTGAACAACTTCTTCTGCATCCAATCCTCTAGGTAAAAACTTCATAAGATATGTTCTCTCACTTTCTGATAAATGAGTCTTCCAAACCTGCATCATGCCCAGCATAAAAGCACATGACGCAAGTTCAGAATGAGAAAATTATTCAAATTACAGATTGACGCTTACTAAATACAAATAGAGAACAATAATAATTACCTCATATGAAAGAACCTCAGTCAAATTCTCCACCTCAAAAAATTCTTGGGGGATAGTAAGGACATCTGTTAAGATGCTATGACGCTGAGGAGAACGATCAAAATTTTCCCTCAAATCTTTCTGCCTTAATCCAATCTGTTCCCTTTTAGCAACAACCCTTTTTTTGTTGCCATCCCACTCAAGAGAAATATGAGACTTTGTATTTAAATCATTTTTTGAAGATTCCAATCTTTTCTTTTTGGTTTTGTATTGCTCCCAAGAACTGCAACCAGCAATGCTGACACCATTAAGCCGTTTTCTCCGATGATCGGCTGCCATTGGCGTGAGATGTCAATAAACCTTCAATAGAAGCTTATACCAACATATTGATGATAGTTGAATAACACCTTCATTCCATATGCTAACTGAAACCATAATTTAAAATTGCATGATAATTAGCATGGATCTCAATCAACAAGGTAAATCCCTAATAGCACCACCAAAAAAAAAAATCATGCACCCATATAGCAGGCATATAGAAACTACATCTTTTCTAAATGTGTTTACTTTAGCATACCTATGTTTACGTGAAGCAATTACAAAGAATAGTCATGATACAACCACGAAATTGAAATACTAGAATGAAACTCCAGTCAATTCAAACTTCAAAGTGCATTATTGCATGCACCAAGAAGCATTTCTACGCCGAATAAAGTCTGTATAATGTCAATCATGATGAAAAGAAAAACATTTCAAAAGAGAATACTCCAAAATACACATCCTCAAAGCAATAAAGAAGGCGATCTAGTTCACTAAAATCATAAGCCAGACTAAGAATAATTTCAAGAATCATAGATGGCAGCAAACCAATAAACAATGCAATCCTATCTTCACTCCAGGGAAAAAAGAAAACAACAGACAGAAATTTTACAAGTTACTATCAGGTATAGTCCTACAACAGACTTAATTACCATAACTCAAGCTTGAACTAAGCAAACAATCTCAAATCATAATGAAGACTAATACAATGCAACCAATTAAGCCCAAAATTGAATTGGGAAAATTGTATCTCGTCTCAAACACATCACGGCTATTTTCAAATTCGTATTACCTGCCCAAAGTATAAACGCTTTGAAATTCAAATATTACCTGCCCAAAGTATAAACGCTTTGAAATTCAAAACAGTTGAGGAGCTCGAGGGGACCCCAAAAAAAAAAAAAGAAGCCAACTTTATTCCTCATCCTACTAGTCAGGACATCAATCACCCTCATAAATAAAATTAACAAAGAAATTGAAACATTGAAATTTTGCTACCTAAACCAAACGTTGAGCAAATTAATAATTGAAATATAAAAAAAATTACAGTCCCATTCCTCACATGCCAAGTATACCTTATGCGAGAAAGCAATAAAAAAACAAAAAGTAAGAACAATGCAACCGACAAAAATAAAAAAGAAACCTAATTCAATTAAAATTAACCTATCAAACAACACCCATTAAAAAAAATCCAATTTACATATGATAAAAGAAAATCAATCCAATAAACACCATCAGAATCAGAATTACGCGAAAAGATGGCACCTTTCCAATCAAAATAAACGAAACCCTAATAAGATTTTAAAAAAAAAAAAAAAACTAACCCTTGAAACACTGAATGGCCGTGGTCTCTAAAAGACCTAATTTATTCGGAACAACCTGTGGCCGTGAAGGTTAAATAGCAGCAGACAACGATAAGGAAAGAAAAAAAAAAATTTTGATCGGTCGGGTAATTGGATTGGGTAATGGGTAGGGATTGAGAAGAGGAAGAGGAAGAGGAAGAAGACGAAGACGAAGACGAAGGGTTAAAAAAGAAGAGATAGATGGATAGATAGATAGAGAGGCACACGCACGCACCACAAAAGAGATTAGAGGAAAAAGAGAGGAGTGGGGTTGTTTCTCGGAACGGTTATGGTGAACATTGAATCTTTCCTTCGCGCGCTCATGCCTCGCTTGGCTCTAGCCATGGCTACCCTTTTTTTCATTTATCTTTTTATTTTTTTTTTTAATCCCATAATAGGTTAAGCTTTGTTGTCCTAATAAAACAATTCGACCTGTTTCGGAGTTATTCACTCCACTTGATAAAAGTTCACATGCAAATTGCAACCTTAATTTTATCATGAAATTTATATTTAATTTTTATATTTTTCTTCTTTGAATTTTAATATTTAAAAATTCAATTTATTAATTTTTTAAAAAATTATTGCAATTAAATCTTAAAAATTAAAATAAAATTTAATTTAACTCTAATTAATAAAAATTAGTTCAAATAATAATGAAACATAATTTTTTCATTGTTAATTAACTCTAATTAATTTTTTTAAAGAATTTAAAATTCTTTAAAAAATATTGACTGCATAGAAATTTTTAATGTTTTGTTTAAATATATATCATTTGATTGTAAATTTTTTAAATTCTTAAAAAAATTAGTTTATAGAAAATATTTTTACTTTTTAAAATTTTTTAAGAGTTAACAAAAATATTTCTATAAACTTAAAAAATTTTAAAAATTTAAGAACTTTATAAAAAAAAAATATATATATATATATATATATATATATTTAAAACCAATTTCATCAATTTGCATTATTATTCAAATTAATTTTTATTAATTAATGTTAAAGTTAAATTTATTTGATTTTTATGATATAATTGCAACAATTATTTAAAAAAAGGTATAATATAATTGAATTTTTAAATATTGAGGTCTAAATGGGACAAAAAATATAAAATTTCAATGGGTTAAAGTTGAGAGTTCAATTTGCACCTTATCCCTTTTATATATTAAAAGTGTTTAATAAATTAATTAAATTATTATTATACATTTTATCCATACTAAATGTAAAAAATATTTAAACTCATTTAGACTCAAAAACAGGAGTGTAATCAAGTTGAATCAAGTTTAACTTTGACTAGCTTGGGTTTGGTTAGCTTATAATCGAGCCCACTATGTTACTTAGTGTTTACAAGTTGTTCTCAAACTTAAATGAATCTAAACAAATATTAAAAAAAAGCAAACTATAAATGAAAATTATACATCAAAGAATAAAAATAAACTATTTACTAAACAATAATATGTTTAATAAAAAAATAATTTTATTCTAATAATATATTTTCTTAAAATATTTTTATAATACATATTTATATATTATATATTTAAAATTAAATTATTAAACATTAAAATTATTAGATGGCTCATTAACTTTTATTCGAATTTGTTCGCGAGCCGAGTTTTGTAGTTTAAACTCAACTCATTTATTAAATGAGTTTCAATATTCAAATTTGAACGAACTTTTACCAAACCAAACACCATTTATGAATCATTTGAATAAATGTAGTAATTCACTAAAATACAATATCCTATAGTTATAGTAGATTAATAAAAAAAAATTGTACAAGAGGCCGTTGCTTCTAAAATACTTGCGCAAATTGCTAGGAGTTGCATTTATATGATTTCCAATGACATTATTAAATACGGAAATTGAAAGAAATCCATGAAATTTTTTACATGAAATTCCCTTAATAATAAATTCCGGAAGGGTATAATAGAAATTAGTATGATAACAGTTCGACTCGTTTACAACACTACTTATAAATAATTTATGAGTATCAAATGATATTATAAATTTAACTGGATTACAAACAAAGTAAATTCAAACTAGTCAAAATTTAAGTGAGTTGGTTTACATATCTATCTATCAGATTATTTTAAAATTTATTTTTTCAAAAAAAATTCACTTATTTTTAAAAATTTTGCATAAATTATTTGATTTAATGAAAAAAAAAAGATATTGTTTAGCTCAGATTAGATGCAATTTCAAACTTTTGTAAATAACTATCATTTATTTAAATATCAATATTCAATTGTTTTATTTATTTAAATCTAAACGGCTATATTTTTCACTTCTATTTTTATAATGTTAACTTCTTTTCCACTTAATTTTTGGTTAATTTTTTTATACCTTACGTACTTCTTTTATTACCTTGCAAATTATTATATTATTTTTTGTGTAAATTTTTTTATTTATATTTTAATACCTAAATATCTAATTCTAAAAGATACTATAGTTATTGTCATATAACTTCATAATATTTATTTATATTATTTTTAATATAAAATTTATAAATAAATACAAAATATTTTTAAAATTATTATATATAATTAATACATATCTTCTACACCGTAATTTTTTAAAAAATAATAAATAATGATAAATATAATATTCTAAAATTTAAGAATAGATATCTATGATGGTTATCAAATACATAAACAATAATAATTATAAATAATTTTATTAAATATTTAACAAAGCAATTATGAATTAACAATTACGAACAACAGTTGTCAGCAACAATTTAGCCAAAAAAAAATTTCATCAAATTTTTTTACCAACAAATAGCTAGTGTGAATTTATTTTTTATTTGAACTATATTATTATTAATATTAAAAGTAAATTAAAATTATATTATAAATTTATTTTTGTAATTTATAATAAAATATATATTATTGTCTATTATTATTCATAATAAAATTATAATATTTATAAATATGCTTGTGTGTATATATATACACTGAACATAAAGTATTATTTGATAACCCTTATTATCTAAAATTATTAAATTCTTCATGCATGTTGACTTATTATTTAAAATAAAAATTTTAAGTTAAATATTATAATTGGATATATTAATTTCCTATTATCTAAAATTTATTTTATTAGATACATTAACTTAGCATAGTAAAAAGATACTATACATTCAATAATTAAAATCAAATAGAAGTTTTAAACTAAATATTTTAACTTATCATGTTAAGTAATTTTTAGCTTAATTGAAATTTCAAATTGAAGCTACACTATGTTATCAAACCACCTTAAAACTACATCTAAAGGCCTGGCCTGTTCGCCAGGCCGTTAGGAGTGCTACAGTGGACAAATTATATTATGAACCCTGTATATATAGCAATATAATCCAGGGGTCTATCACACGTAACCCGTTTGGTCTGTTGCTCCTCAGCATCTTGCAGCATAGCGTGAATCATGGAGAGTGATTCTTGAAGCCCTTTGATGTCTTTCTTGAGATTCCAAGCAAGGGTGATTTCATCTGTTATGAGTGAAAGCACCCAACCCAGAGCTTCATCGACCAAAAAACATAGGACAATATCACCCATTATTTACAAAGATGATGATTTGGAGTAAATTTTAAGAAGTAGAGGATGATAATTATGCACACAGCTACCAAGAAACAGAGAAATCTATAGCACATTTGTCCTTTTTAATGGTTAGCCAAATTGAGGAACTGTTGAAACTTGAGCAGTAAGGTGTAAGCAAGCATATGTGCTTTTCCTGGGTCGGAGATATGCACTTCCCAACATTTAACTTCATTGTCAAAAACCTGACAGCAAGTTTTAAGCCAAGTGAATATAATTTATTGTAAAGGTCTACATCATTGTTATTCAAAAAAAATGGAAGAATATGAAGCAGTTGAGCACAGTCTCACATGATTAGATTTCGATTAATGAAAGCGTAACAACGACATTACAGATTTAATTACAAATCCAAACTGATCTTTGTTGCCTTTTTACAATTCCAGATTGTATTCCATGTTACCAAAAGATCATCATAATCATTCCATAGGAATTTTACCAACTCTGCATCAACCAAATGGGGTGATGCCAGGCAAAACTCAAGGAAACGAAACTTTTAAAGCCAATATAGAATAATGACAAAGTATACTCAACGTCACTCGGATGTTTTAACAGATGCTAGTGAAGGCATAACCTAGCAGATTGTACTGCTGCATTAAATGATACTGTAAGCACCCAATTTCGGGATGACTAGAGCATGGATGCGACAGAGGACCCGATGATGAAAATAGACTGTGAAATTAGATTTATTGGATTTGATTTATTGGTTTAGAACTAAATTGTAAATTATTTTTAAAATTTAT
>CATIWM010092832.1:0-10246 GCA_949671775.1 Mallotus repandus | reverse complement strand
TATTGCAATGGATTCTTCAAGTAAGTTTTCCTTTACTGTCACTTTTATAATTATGCCATGATTTATGTTTTGGTTAATTTAATTGTTCTATTAGGATCATATATGTTAATTGCTTCCGCATTTAAGCCTAATTAACAAATACCACGCCATTAAGATCAATTATGATTTGTACAAAAAATGACTAGCCTTATGTCAACACTCGTTAATTGGTTGTGTGGTTCTTAATAAAGGAGACTCACCATGGACTTTAACAAAATTAATAGAAAAGCTTTCAGCTATCTGGAATTTATCTTTTTCATGGAGACTGATCTCATTAGGTCGGGGCTTCTATCATATTTTGTTATCTTCTTCGCAAGATAAAGATTCAATTTGGAGCCGAGGTCCTTTATCTCTCAAGCCTAGAACTTTACACCTTCAACGCTGGACTCCAGGATTTGATCCCCATAAAGAAAAATCGACTTCCGCGCAGCTATGGATTCGTTTAAACAGGTTGCCATGGGAATTATGGGATGTGCAGATCTTATTAGACGTGGCTCGTAATATTAGCATCCCACTTCGTATTGATAGGGCAACCTTGGATGGAGATTTTGGACACATTGCCTGCATTCTGGTTGATGTTGATCTTTCTCACCCTTTACAATATCAACTCGTACTTGATTGTGATGGGAGTCTTTTTGATATTTGATGTTATGTATGAAAATTTACCATTATTTTATAATTCATGCCATTCCATTAGCCATAGTTCTTCTAACTGCGGGTTATTAAAGTTTGATGCCACTAATACTTCCATTCCTCCACGAAAATCACATGCTCCTGTCCTTCAGCAATCCAGGGGTTGCTCAATCACTAGAAAGTCTGGAAGCGAAAGACAGTGCAAAGCTCAAAGAGTGTAAATGTTGATCATTGTGAACAGCAAAATATTACGTCTGATGTGGTTTTGGATAGTTTTCAACTGGCTAAGGCAGACTCACTTCCTCCTGTAAATCTTGAATTGCAGTCTTCACCTAGAAAATTGTCGTCTCCTGGTAATTTACAGGACTCATCTTCTGCTTCTGAACAAGTGGATACGCTTCCTCCTAAAAATGTTGACTTGCAATCTTCTCCTGGAAAATTGTCGTCACCTGATAATTTACAGGATTCATTTTCTGCTTCTCAAAGAGAACAAGCTATGAAGGAATTAATTTCGGTGGGCAAAGGAAATTGGGCATATTTAGTTGAACAAGAAAATGCAGCTGCCAAGGATGGTTGGGAAATGATGAAAAGAAAAAATCCTCTCCGAAGCATGCTAGATTGACTGGGCATAAGCCTGTTACCAGGGCTTCTTCTCGTGTCTCCCAATGAAAGTCTTATTTTGGAACTGTAGAGGCCTTGGCAACAAGGACTCTCAATTGACTCTTTCTAATTTATGTAAGTCACATACTCCTGATGTTTTGTGTTTGGCGGAACCAAAAGTTCCATTTGAATCAAATCATTTTCGTTTTTGGAATTCCTTGGGCTTATCTTATGTTACTGAGGTTTCTTCTTCTATCTGGGTGTTGGTTTCTAACTCAATTGGTGCTGGTAATGTGACTCTTTTGGCTAGCTCTTCTCAACAAATAACTATTAAATTCTATGTGCAATCTGATTGGCATTTTGTGACCTGTGTTTATGCGGATGTACTCTCTTGTAAACGTAGACTTCTTTGGAGCAATCTTTTTCAACTTTCTTCATTATGTGATAGTAATTGGTATATTATGGGTGATTTTAACGCGTATTTTGGAGCTCATGAGAAACTTGGTGGTCGAGTTCCTTCTTCTGGAAATTGTAATGAATTTATCAATTCTATAAACTCTTGTGAACTTACTTGTTTGGATACTAGGGGATTATTTTACACCTGGACTAATAACAAAATGGGAGATCAACATATTGAAATTCACTTGGATAGAGTTTTTTGTAATAATAAAGTTCTTCATTTTTTGCGGTTTGTATAGTGTTCTTCTCTTATGCGACATCATTATGATCATCACCCACTTCTTTTGAGTTGCCAGCATTTGCAGGTGGTGTGTCCTAGACCATTTCGGCTTCACTCTATGTGAACTGATCATCCGTCTTTTTCTAATGATGTCCAAACTTTTTGGAGCTCATTAACTTTTCATGGAAATCCCATGTTTGTAATTATGAAGAAACTTAAGCTCCTTCGGGTTTTCTTGAGGAATTGGAACAAGTCTATTTTTGGATATGTCAAAGTTAATATTTCCCAAGCTAAGCAACAATTGGTTGATATCCAATCAAAAATTGAGGCTCACGATTTTTTTGAGGAGTCTCATTCTAGGGGGATGGAAGCTCACCATCATTTGGATCTTCGTTTAAGAAATAAACAAAACTTGCTTCAAGAACAATGCCGCATCAAATGTCTCCATTCAGGTGACAGAAATTCTACTTTTTTTCATAATTTTCTTATTAGACGCCGCCCACAAGCTAGTATGCATAGTTTGGTCATTGATGGTACTCTTGTTTCAGATGAGAATAATATTAATAATCATGTTGTTGATTATTTATCCTCCCTCTTTTCTGCTCCATTGGTTCAACGAGATTATTCTTGTGTCTGTGATTTAATTCCTGCTTTGGTCTCTTCGGATTCCTCTTGATATAGAGATTAAGGATGTTATTTTTTATATGGATCCGAATAGTGCTCCGGGTCTTGACGGTTTACGGGTCATTTTTTTAAAAAATATTGGGATTTTATTGGGAAAGATGTTTGTTCTGTTGTTCGGCGCTTCTTCATTACAGGTTCCATTATTGATGGTTTTAATTCCAATTTCATGACTTTGGTTCCTAAGATTCGAGGAGCTGACTTTGTGGATAAATTTCACCCTATTATGTTGGATAAATCAGCTTGCTCCTATTGCAAGGAAAATTGTGGACCCTCACCAATTTAGTTTTATTCAGGGTCGGAATATTGAGAATTATATTGTAGCTGCTTCTGAGAATATTAATTTACTCAATTCTCATTGTTTGGGTGGTAATATGGCAGTTAAAGTTGACATTCGAAAAGCTTTTGACACTTTAGACTAGGGCTTTATCATTGCAGTCTTGGAAAATTTCGGCTTTTCAAGTAATTTTTGCAGTGGGATTCATGTCATTTTACAATCAGCAAGGATCTCTATTCTTATTAATGGTTGGCCTAAAGGCTTTTTTGGTTGTTCTTCTAGTGTCCACCAAGGAGATCCTTTGTCTCCTTTGCTTTTTTGTATTGCTAAGGAATTTTTAAACAGGTGTCTTGTTCATGCTTTTCAAAGTAATCATTTAATTTCCATGCATGTCCCAGGGAAAGTTTAGTGTCCTTCTTACCTTTTATATGCTGATGATGTATTAATTTTTTGTCGAGCTTCTTTGGCTAATATGCAGAAGTTGGTTAATTTTTTTGAAGAATATGGCAATCTCACGAGTCAATGTGTTAACTAGAATAAGTCAAAACTTATTTTTGGCAAGTTTATTTCTTATTCTATAATTAATTCTCTTTGCTCTGTTGCTGGATTTTGGTGGCGAGGCTCTCTACCATTTACGTAATTAGGGAATAAGATAGTAATTCATAAAATAATTCTAAATGAACACAAGACCAAAAGAAGTTGGTATTCCATATCCAGAACTCCTGGTTGTGGTGCTAGCTTGTATTAGAGAATCAAGTTATCACCACCTTCGATTTGTCCCAGTTATTACCCAGGGTGTCAACTCTTCATCTCCACGCCATGTCTTTGTGACAGTGGTTAGTGTGTTCCCTAGAGCCCTGAGCTCAAACAGTGTCGTGGTTGCAATAAACTTGGGCGCACGCTAAACCCCGCCTTCTACAGCCATTCTTTAATCTCTTGGCTTGCCAAACAGCAACCCACAATCGCAAGATCTTCTACTAAAAGTGAATATAAGGTTGTTGCAAATGCTGCTTCCGAATTCCTTTAGATTCACTCACTTTTTATTAAACTTGGTCACTCACCCACCTCCACCAATCTATGGTGTGACAACATTGGTACAGTATATTTGTCCACCAATTCCATGTTTCATGCCCACACCAAACACACAGAACTGGATTATCACTTCATTCGGGAACAAGAAGCAAATGAAGTCATTTCTGTTCGATTTCTCTTTACTACAAATCAATTGGAAGATATCTTCACCAAGCCCTTATCGATGGCTCGGTTTTTCTCTCTTCGTTCTCAGCTATCTCTCCATCCAACCAAGGACTTGCAAGGGGATGTTAGATAGACTATTGTTGTTCACATTCTCTGTTGTGCCAAAGTGTTGTGATGTGTTGTATTGCATTCTCTACTGTCCTGAATCTTTTCTACCAACTATTCCACTCACATCTGTTGAACCATCAGCTACTCCACTCACATCATATCACTACTTTTCTATTGTACAACACTTTGTTATATCTTTATTATATCTTATTACTTTTATTTTCTATTTTTTAATTTTGTCGTAACCTTTACATGTATAGATAAACCTTATACTTCTCATTTATTAATATATGAAAAATGATTCTTTATCTCATATTCATTTCACACACAACCATCAATTATTTATGAATATATATAATGCAAATAAAAATAAGCACAAAGATTTTTTTTTGCTTGATGAATTAATATAAATATTTGATGTGGAACTATTTTTTAATATTGATGAAAAAACTTTTTTAAGTCAACTCCATATTAATTCAAGATTTGGTTTCCATGTTTAAAATGGAAACATACTAATTAATTTTAAAATTTTTAAATATTTTTTAGGGTATATTTGTCACGTTGAAGAATTTTTATATGTTAAAATTACAATATTATCTATAAAAATTAAAATAAAATTTCTAATATATCCATTTATGTCGTTTAGAATTACCCTTTCTTTTTTTTTTTTTTTTTTTTGAAATACTTGAAAAATCTATTCTTTTTTACACTAAAATCTATTCCTAATCTATACATATATATAAAGTTGGACAAGCATTGTACTATTTTAGCTACAGTGTCATCTTCACCCACCAATTTTACAGTATTTTTAATTCTGCCACCGTCTAAGTAGGAACATAAATCATATTCAAAACGTTATCGGTTTTTTGTCCATCCCCTGCCCTTTTATTTATTTTACAATACTGCCCTTTATACCCACATGAAATGGTATATCATTATAAGGGCTTATATGTCAATTTAAACATCTGTTACACCTTCCGACGACTAACCCTAGGCCTCTCATTTTCTCACATGGCAACCGCCTCCCTTTTTTGCACTCCCATCTCCCCTTCTTCTTCCTTTGATCTGCGATGCTTCTCTCTCTCTATTGTAATCCTACATTGCTTTCAATCTTTGCAACCATCAATTTTTCCTCTTACTCACCTTCATCTCTTCTTATTTGTTTGTCCAGATAAGAAGGGGTGTACGAAGAGGTCACATAGCACCGAAATTAAAGCAACAGCGACAGCAGCACAAGTCTTCTTCTCCTGGCAATGAAGGGAGAAAGAGGCCAAGGACAAGATTGAAAATGAAAAGATTGAAGGAAGTAGATTGTAATAACAACGATAATAAGGTAATTGTGATATCTGAGGAGTGGGAGGAAAGTGATTTTTTCAATTTGGAGAAGAAAAAGAATAAGACATCAACTGTTGTTGTGGTTATTGTTGAAGTTGAAGAACAAGAAGAAGACAAGGACAAGAAACAAGTAGCAGAGGAAGAATAATAAGAAGAAGAGGGTGAAATGGGTGATGATGATAGTGGTGGTTTAAGTGTTAATAAAGCTGTTAGTCAGGAAGAGGAGGGTAATACTGCTTCTTTCCCTGAAAAGGTATTCATCTTTTTTTTAATTTGATTTTTTTTTTTTTTTTTTGCAATTTTAGCTGACTTAGGTTTTATTATTGCATGAAATATTTCTCATTGATGGCACTTCTTTTTCTTATTATGGTCATTTAGGTGGATGTTTTGTTGATACTCTTTTATTACTATTTGTTCCATGTTCTTCGGTAGAAATTATGTTTTTATGTTTAGTTTTCGACACTTTAGCTATTTTTATTTCATGGATTAGTATAGAGGTATATAAAGCATTAAAATTGGCAGTGAGAAATTATATATGCTTGAAACATCATTTTTTTTAAGTTGCTTCAATTTTATTTATATATAAATTCATATAGGAACTCCAACAAGAATTTGCAATTTGCAATAAGGCAGTCCAGTGACAAATCACATCACCTACTCTCAGGAGGTGCAGTTCAATGTGAAGGGAAGAGAAGTTGAATATACCAAGATACTTTCTATGGTGAATGTCATAGATATGTCTATAAATAACCTGCAAGGATAGATCCCAGATGACATATCAAAAATGTCATAGTTGGGGGTACCTTTAATGTATCATGGAATCAACTGAGTGGAGAAATACCAGAAAATATTGGGAACTTGAAACTTATAGAAACCCTCGACCTCTCTTGCAACCAACTTTCAGGTCCAATCCCCATGAGCATGCCTTCTATGACTGCCTTGAATTACTTAAACTTATCTCACAATGGCCTGTCAGGACAGATTCCATTTGTTAACCAGTTTCAAACCTTTATTGATTCATCAATTTATGAGGGTAATCCTAGACTTTGTGGCTTTCCATTGCCAAACAGCTGCTCTACTGCGAATGAGGATGGAGAGATCCAGGATGACAGTCATAAAGAAAATGATGGGATAGAAATGACATAGTTCTACAATACATAGGGTTGGCACCAGGATATGTGGTGGGTTTCTGGGTTGTTGTCGGAACTCTGATAATCAAGAAGACTTAGAGGCATTCATATTTCCAATCGGTGGATGACCTGAAAGATTCAATCTACTCGGTTGTCACAAAATGAAAATTGTTTGTGTGTACGGTTACAAGACTCCAAGTGCAACTGAAGAAGATCATGAGGCCACGACAAGTTTTTAATTCTCTTTTAATCTGGTTCTTACTTTTAATTTTTAATTTTTAATGTCTGTTTTCCTTTCAAAATTTTGTTGAAAAAAAAAATTGTTTAAAAAATAGACAGAGTGGGAGCTGGTGCCTTCTCCCAAAAAAGGCACATGCATCCATCCTTTCTTTGTTTTGATTTTTTTCCTCCTTTTGAATTTTTTTCTAGGCATCGTTGCTCATGTCATTTTTCCATTTAGGCCATCTCCAACAAGGTGTCATTTACTCATTTTGCACCCATAATTCTTTTTCAACAAGGTGACAAAATCAGCTGCAAAATGCATAATCTCCAAAGTTGGCTACATATATGTAGCCAACTTTTTTACTTTATGCATTTCCCTTTTTTTTTCAAATTTCAATAACAACCATTTTTTATCATTGGTTTTAATATGGTCCAAATAACTTTATTAAATTTAGTTCAAATTTATATTATATTTATTATATTATTATCAAATGCATAAAAATTTCATTAATTATTTTTATTTAAATAATAGTAATATTGTCACTTAAAAATAATATTAATTTTTTACTTAAATAATATAAATGTTAATTTAAATAATTTTTTACTTAAATAATATTAATATTAATAGAATGTATTTATATTATTTATTATTAAAAATATTATTTATTTTATTCATATATTTTTTTATATTAAAAAGTATATTCAAATAATAACTTTTATTATAAATAAATATATAGGTGTATATTGTAAATATTGAATAAATTATGGGTGTAATATATAAAATGTTTAAATAATATAATATTAGTATTGGATAGGAATGTGTGGAGAATATTCTTTTTTGAGTTGAAGTAAGCTGAGTAAATTTACAGTAGCAGATGTATTTTGGAGCAAAACTTAATGCACTTTGGTGTTTATTGTTAGAGAGGCCCTTAGTTACTTATTTAGTTCTTGATTATTTCTTTTTCTATTTGTTTAACTTTCTTATATTTAAGGAATAATGACTTCGTAAGTCCTAAAAGTTATGCTATTTTTTCAATTAAGTCCTATAAGTTTTAATTGTTTCGATTGAGTTCATTAACATTTTATAAATTGCACCGTTAATCCTAAGCTGTTAAAACTAACAGACTTAGCTGACGTGTCAGTCAAGTCCTCAAATCTCCTTCAAATTGACTAGTGACATGTTAGTAATGCAATAAAAGCTTCAAAATATATAGTTCCACCTTGGAAATACATGACATGTCATATTTCCACTATCACAAACTTTAGGTTTTTATTGCAATTTGATGTGAAATCAAGTGAAGATTTATGGAGAAAAGATGTTTCCAGCTGAGAGGAAAAATTTTCCACCTCCCTCTAAAAATGGTTAGTTTTATAAAAAGAAACAAAGAATGAATAATCAAGGAAGAAAGAGTTGAAAGAAAAAAGAAATTTCAAAGCATTCAACACAAAAGATTGAAGTTGAACTCTGCAACCTTGAAAGGACCTGCAATTTTCAAAGAAATTTTGATCTGCAATTTCAAAGAATTGCAGAATTTAAGACTGGGATTGAAATGTTATCTCAATTAAGGCACATGCATTTGGTTTCTTTGATTGTATATTGTGATGAAAGAAATGAGATGATCATAATATACAAGTACATGGAGAATGGAACCCCAAAGATCATTTGTATGGATCAAATCATCCCTTAATTTCACAAGTGTTTCAATGAGTATAATTTTTGCTCAAATGGTCAAAGAGGAAATGAGATAGATTTTTCAAAACACAAAATCAAGGAAAATTGATTTTAGATGAGTATATTATATTGTACATAAGGGTTGAAAGCTTTTCTATAGCCAACAAAAAAAAAATCAGCAAACAAAAGAGTCAAAGAGAATGAAATCATACCCCCACCTTAAGGTTTTAGACCTTCAACAAGAAAAAGTGAAGAAACAAAGAAACACTACAACACCCATAAGCACAAACACGATTAAGATGATGCAAGAAGAAAGACCCAAATCAAGAATTTTGAAGAAAATGACAATTCTTCTATTAATTAATAGTGAGCAAAATGACGAAATGGAAAAAAAAGGAGGAACAAAAAAAAGAGCAAAAAAGACGCAAATAGAATCATAATCGCTTTGGGTGGACTCAAAGTTAAAATCATAAGAGAGAATGGATTGGTTGGGATGAAGAAGAAAAGAAGAATTGGAGGAGCTGTGGAAAAAGAGAAGACAAAGGCTCAAAGAGAAGGCATGACTGACACATCATCAATCAATTTGAAGGAGATTTGAGGACTTAACTAACACATCAACTAAGTTTGTCAATTTTAACAGTTTAGGACTAACGGTGCAATTTATAAAAAGTTAATAAACTCAATTAAAATAATTAAAACTTATAGGACTTAATTGAAAAAATGGCATAACTTTTAGGACTTATTAATTTATTATGCCTATATTTAACTCTGTTTTATTTTATTTATTAGATAATTAAATTGACCAAAATTTACATATTTGCTCTATGATATTTTATTTTTATGTACCTTATTTTAGTTGATTTATTTTTTTCACTGTCACGAAACATATATGTATATAATTGAACCTTAGTTCCGTAGCCTAATCTACAATAAACCTATTGTAACAACCCCACCCCTCAGTTTTTATAACTAAAAATCATCTCTAAAAGCTAAATTTTAAGAGGTTCTCCGCTTTCTCACATTAAGTGGAAATTTTTCCTATGAAAATAAAAGAATTTCAAACACACCTTTCATTTGAAGAGGGATAAAGAAATTTTGGTTTTTTTGGTTCATACTTTAAATTTTTAATTAGTTGCATTATGAATTTGTATGGATGACGTTAATAGAATCTTAAAAAATTAACAATTTATTCTCTTTGGTAGACAACAGTATTTTTCAGAATTTTCTTATTGTTTTTAATTTTTTAACCTTAGTTCCATAGCCTAATCTACAATAAACCTATTGAAACAACCCCACTCCTCAGTTTTTATAACTAAAAATCATCTCTAAAAGCTAAATTTTAAGAGGTTCTCCGCTTTCTCACATTAAGTGGAAATTTTTCCTGTGAAAATAAAAGAATTTCAAACACACCTTTCATTTGAAGAGGGATAAAGAAATTTTGGTTTTTTTGGTTCATACTTTAAATTTTTAATTAGTTGCATTATGAATTTATATGGATGACGTTAATAGAATCTTAAAAAATTAACAATTTATTCTCTTTGGTAGACAACGGTATTTTTCAGAATTTTCTTATTGTTTTTAATTTTTTATTTGCAAATTTGATGATTCTGACACTAAAGAAAACTCATATTTTTTTATTATTAAAGTGCTTATTTTGTATTGTTTGAATTCAA
>CATIWM010092818.1:0-16187 GCA_949671775.1 Mallotus repandus | reverse complement strand
AAATAAAAATAAATATAAATGGGTACTAACCTTAAGGATAGGCTAGCTCCGTAAATCAAAAGCAAAAAGAAAAATTAATTAGAAAAATTAAGAATTATAAAAATAGAAAAAAAAGCTAATATTCAAGAGTTGGAGATAAAAGAAAAAATAAAAAAATGTTTCATAACAATAAAAAAAATTAAAAATGAAAATAAAGAGCCAACTTACATAAATTACTTTTGAAGATCTGAAAATGGCTTGGAAAATTATCTCAAAAACAATGGCCTGGAAAGAAAAAGACGCAGCAACTAGGAAAAAAGAAACAGAGCAAAAAAGATGGGAGTGGGACTGCGTAGAAAGAAAAATTAGGTTTTAAGAAGCTGAGAGTAAGTTTGAAATTTTAATTTATAACCAAGGATATTTTTGGAAGAAAAAAAATAAAACCTTCCCTTACCTTCCTTACACCCCAAATCGAGGTGTAAGAAAAACACAAAAAAACCTATACGAAGGGTTACAGCGTCCTCGTCTGTGCTTTTCCTTAACCTTCCGTTTCTTCTTCCCAAACAACCAGTTCAAAGCATCCTTCCCTTCCCTCCCTTACTTCCCTTACCTAAACCCCTCCAAACATAGCGTTAGAGTTAGGTTTCAACTGCTTGGCTTTAACATTATAGCCTCTGGCCTGATTTCCAAGCACCCTTCATACACATCAGAAATCAAAAATCATAAAATCCTCAAAGACCCTTGAAATACCCCAAACATACAAAGTATAAACCTTAAAATTTCATGCTATCACAACTACTCACATCAATCCCACAATAAAAATTATAGAAAAAAAAGGCTTCATAAAAGTCTTAGAAAGAAATCCAGAAAAACCCTAAATCCCAATTTCCAAGTCGACATTTAAACACATAATAGATTCAAAAGAATGGGAAAAAAAAGAAAGGAAGAGATAGTACCATGCGAGGGTGCTTGTCTTGATCGATGACTCGAGTGTTTTCCATCTTGAGCTCCATTGTCACTCCCCTTCCTACCAAGTCCTTGAAGTACAAAAAGAAGAAGAAGATTAGAGACATTTTTTATTGCGTTACATTTTGTTGTAGTGCAGACCAAATTTCTATTTCGATTATTTAGGGGACTATTAATTTTATTTTGCCCCCAATTGTTGCCCCCTTAACTCTCCTTTTTTGTAGTGTAATAAGGGATGTCCATTTCCTTTTAAATCAACAATGACAGAAATCAAATTTATACCTTAAAATGCACCTCAAGATGTACTTAACTTATTTTATATTTTTAATTATGATATAAATGTTCAGGTTTAGTTTATTTTTAGCAAAAATTATTCACAACTAATTTTAATTAAAACTAAGTTTGAAGGTGTTGATGTTACATTTTAAAAGTTGTTGATATAATTTTAGATGGTATTACTATGAATATAAACTTTATACCACTTCATCTAACTATTTATATATAAAAAAAATATTTGTATTTATATGAAATTTTAAATGTTCAAATTTACTGTCATCTATAAATAACTTAAGTGGAAAAAAGTGTAAACATTCGGATGTGGAGTGCAGATTTCGAATCGCCGCCCCCCTTATTTTCCCTGAGGAGTTAAACCATTTCAACCAAAGTAAAACCAAAAAAAGTTTCAAATTTACCAAATCATGTGTTTTTTTTTTCCATATTGTACTATTATGATAAAAAATCTTCCAATTTTAAAATTCATTTTACTCATTGCAATTTTAAAATTCTTGTAATATATTATAAGTTTAATTTGGTATTTCACCATACATATTACTTAAATTAAATTTTATACAATTAATTGATTGATAATTAATTATTGAATAGTTTGTTTTAGTAGTTCATTTAATTATTTTTTTTAACCGTTTTCCTTGGTGGATGATTCAATTTCATGATTTTTAGCTGAATGTATGAAACTAGGAAGATTGTTCGTGCTTCGCCTCGAGTACAATACAAATATTAAATTTTTATTGAATACAGACATTAAGTTTGTATTTATTATTTAATAGGGGAAATTACATAAAAAATCTCAACCTTTAGGGGTACTTTCAAATAAAATCCTATTCAATTTTTTTTTAAATATAACCATAACCTTAGAAATATTATAAAAAACCCCTCATTGGATGAATGTACTAGTAACAGGAGATGAAACTATTTATTTATAATCCATGGGGCCCACTTCGATGGCTGTACTGGTAATAGAAGATGAAACCGATGCATTTGCCCCCAAATTGATATTGTCTCCCCTCCAATTGAGTGTTTCATTTTCGATTGCCAGACTGTTTAGACTGATAAAAGTACAACTTAGTTATTATAACAAAAAACTCAGCATACTAGGTATATGAAATTTCAACTTTACATATTAGGTATATGAAATTTTAACACAAAACTCAGCATTACCAGTACAATCATCCAAGAAGGACTTTTTTTTTATAACATTTCCAAGGTTGTGGTTATATTTAAAAGAAAAAATTGGATAGAGTTTTATTTAAAAGTACCCCTAAAGGTTGAAGTTTTTTTTATGTAATATCCCATATTTAATATATACATTAAGTTCATATTTTCAATATTAACATTTTATGCAAATTGTTTGATAAAAAAAAAAGAGCAAATACATAAAAATAAAAAATAATGTCAATTTTTATCTTCCTCTGGGTCATCAAGCTTGCAAGGAAAAGAAAAAATTAATTAAAATTATAATTTTTTTAACAATAATTTGGTGATAATTCCAAGGAAAAAAATACAAAATGGATATAAAAATAATTATTATTTGATAATTCTATTATGAAACAACCAAATTAAAAGATTTAAATTTTAAAAATACTAAATTTGACAAACAAATAAATAGTAATTGTTTTTTTCGCCGAAATTGAAAAATTTTAAATAAGGCATTTGATTAGCACATACAATTTTTATGTTAAATTTATTATTACTGTAGGCAGCGGGGTTTTGCGAGCGCCCAAGTGTTTGGCAACTGCGGTATTGTGCAAGCTTAGGGCCTGCTAGGAAATACAAAATGGGCTTGGGGCCTATATTGGAGATGGAGTCACCACCTAGATGAAAACCGGGACACACTTTACAATAACTAGATACCACAGAGGTACCCAGAAGACGTCATTAGAAATCGGGTTCGGAAACTGGGTATGGGCTTTTGAATGCCCACCCAACTTTGCAATTGGCCTCCGTGTATGTCTTGTATTTTATTACCTTTTATTATTTGATTATTTTCTTATTATTAGGTGGATTACAAACGCTTTCAATTTCACAATTTAATCCAAGTTTGCACATTAGTCATTTTACATGCTTTATTGCTTTGCACTTATTACAAATAAGAATAAATATTACAAACATCCATTCAAGACAATCGGGGAAGGGATTAAGGATTACAATAACTTATTCAATTACAATGACACTGAAACCAAATAAAACCTCTCAAGAACTAATTAATACACTAACTATTTAGTGGTTAAAAATCACCAAGAAACCTACAACAAACAAAGGTTAGTTGTATTTTACAATAAACAAATTTCATTTGTAAAAGAAATTTGCATTAAACTTGCATAAAATAGACATGAGTATTCATTTAGACATGGATTAATTACTCAAACATATATAAAGGTATAACAGTCGCATGCAATAATAAAGATGTTAGATAGCATGTTTGTATCGGATACCAAAAATATACCAAAAGGATACTATGGATGAATCAGAATTATGCTGGACTCTGGTTAAGGGGCGATCGTCTCCTAGGAAGAGGCGTCGCTTCTTGGATCCCTGTTCAGGGGGTAATCACCTCCTCAAAAAAGAGACGTCACCTCTTAGCCAAGAACACTACGATTTACATGTTACTTGAATTCTAAGTAAATCAAATTTCTTGCAAACTGCACATAAATCTATTTCTAAGACATGAATATCTAACATAATCATGCTTTCATATGCCATGTAAGACATCAAAAACCCAAAAAATGTAATCAAGATCGAGAAATTGAGTTTTTATAAAAAAAACTGGGACTTGAAAAGCTTAAAAATAGTAATTCTTACTGAATGAACCAGGTTTGATGCTCCTACCTAGCCCTCAGAACTTGATTTGTATGTTTGTGTACTTTAAATGTAAGAGGACCTCCTCTTTCTTTAAGAAATTGAACTCTTCTTTGATGAAAACTCCTCTCGTCACTCTCTTTTCCCATCTTAAATTGTATTTTTTTTGCTCTCTATTTTTTGGTCTCTCTTCCAAGTATCTAACCCTTTTCTTTTTTTCCTTCTCAGACCCTCAAGTCCTCTATTTAAGCCTCTTTTTTTTTACTCTTCCCAATTTCCTAAAAAATGGTGCCACTTGGATCCCCCTCATGATTTCTCATTATTTTTCCTTATCTTCTCCACCCTATTTTGCCTTGAAAGTCATCTTTTCATGCACAAATTTGTAGGTTGGAGATCTGTGGGTCCACTTATGGTGTATGAGACCAAAATGCATTATTTATAAAGTTAGGTCAACTACTGAAGAGGCGTCGCCTCTTTGAAGAGATGACGCCTCTTCAAGCCCAAGTTGAAGGGGCATCACCTCTTGGGAAGAGGCAATCGCCTCTTTACTAAGAATGGCCTGGGCCTGGGCTAATGGGCTTAGGCTTAAGTGTTTAGGCTTTGGGTTATGGGTTTTGGGCCAAGTTTAAGCTTTTGAGTCCGTTTTAAAGAAGGCTTCGGGTCCTTTTACATTCAAAATTTTGACTTGCTCATCACTGGACCTTCGTTACGGGCCGATCAAACCGAAGGTGTCCACAGTTTGCCCCCTTAGTTTTTTAAAAATTAGATTTTTGAAATCAAGTTTTTGAAAAAACAACATGCATAATAAACAGTAAGAATGACATACCTGACCTGCTAGCTTCACTTTGGTCGTTAGCTTCGAGAATTCAAACTTGAGAGGTTAAACTTTATCTCGAAATGTGATCGTGATCCTCAAACTTTCCTGGCATGATCAGTCACTTATTATAGTTGGGGCGTGATTCTCGGGTTTTCCTGGCCCGATCTTCACTCAGTAAGCAAAAGAGGATGTACTTTGGGGATTCAAACCCGATCAAACACTTCTTATAAGGCGCACTTCAAGGATTCAAACCTGACTAGACGCTTCTTTATAATGCGCACTTTGGGGATTCAAACCTGACCAGATGCTTCTTTATAATGTGCACTTTAGGGATCTAAACCCGACCAGACACTTCTTTATAGCGCACACTTCAGGGATTTAAACCTAACCAGATGCTTATTTATAACGCGCACTTTGGGGATTCAAACTCTACCAAACACTTCTTAAAATGCGCACTTCAGGGATTCAAACCCAACTAGATGCTTCTTTATAATGCGCACTTCGGGGATTTAAACCCAACCGGATACTTCTTTACTATGTGCTCTTCAAGGATTCAAACCCGACCAGATGCTTATTTACAATGTGCACTTTGGGGATTCAAACCTAACTAGATGTTTCTTACAATGCGCACTTCGGATATTCAAACCCGACCAAATGCTTTTTTACTGACACTTCGATCAGAATACCTTCAATCATTCAAATTTGATTTTGGGATACACCCGAGAGACAGAATAAGCAATTCTCCATTTTTTTTAAGGTTCCGCTGGGGATTCCCACCCGCCTTATTGGACTTTGCGGGCTTCTTTGCCCTTCTTTTCCTTTTCCTTTTCTTTTGCATTTTTAGGCCTATCTTGGAGGCCCGCCCCTCTTCCATTATATACATACAAAAATTCCTTTTTCTTTTTCTTTTCTTTTTCTTTTTCTTTTCTCCTTCTTCTTTCTCCCCTATGTTTTTTTGTTCTCAAACATGGCTGACAATAGAACGCTGTCTTTGCCTCCTTGGGACCTTGTTTCTCCTGTCCTTACTCCTCTGCGTAGCCATGGATTTATAAAGGGTGACACAATCCCTATTTTGGTGGATTTGAAGAGTCACATTTGTTCTTTGGCTTCATGAGAGGTTACTATTCAAAACTCCTCAACTTTTTTTTTTTTTGCAAATTGTACTGGGTTAGGATGCATTCACATTCATTTATCAATTAAGATCAGAAATAAGATCAAATTAGGTGAATATTTATGAAAATTGAGAAAAATTCGTGAAGACCATGTTGTTCTTTGCTTTGAAGAGGCGTCACCTCTTTGAGGAGGCACCGTCTCTTGGCGAAGAAACGATCGCATCCTTTATCAAAAGGACGAGTTGCCTCTTGGCCAAGAGGCGTCATCCTTTAGCAAAAAGCGTCGCCTCTTGACCAGAAGAGGTTTTTTTTTTCATTTTTTGATTTTTAACTTATCACTAACACCCAAGAATATTTAAACAATATAATACTAATTCTACTCCCTAGTTCTTTCTTGCAACAAGACGTGCTCACATTCAAGGGCACCGGGAACTTTCATGGAGCTCGAGTCTTCTACAATGAGCTCACAGACGACCAATGGGACAGGATCCAAGACACTAGATTTGAGTATTTCATTCTTTCTCTACCAGAGGAGCAGGGGAAGATGGATTACCAGCCTCTTCATGCCCTAATGGAGAGGTGGCTAGACACGACTCACACTTTCCATCTCCCATTCAGAGAGTTGACTCTGGATCCAATTTCTTTCACTGCTATCATCGGGATTGCATGTGTCGGGAATCCTGCTCCCTTTGATACGAGCCTACATCAGATGAGTCCAAAGATAGTTTCCTACATCGAGTGTCTCCTCAGTGTGATTCCCGATATGAAGGGGACTCATACATTTAAGCTAGATTCGATCTGAAGTTTCTATACCCTGGAGAGAGCCATAGCGATGACCATCCCTCGAGAGATCGACCAGGTGGTGCAGACTTTCTTGATTTACCTCCTCAGCACCACACTCTTTATTAACACGGCTAGTTCCCTAGATGTGATATTCTTTATGTCACTTCGGGACTTGGATTTAATGGCCACTTATGACTAGGGCAGTTGTGCTCTAGCATAACCCTACATGAGCGTGGATGAGATAGTGCATGGAGAAAAGAGATTCTGCAGGTTCTGGCATGCTACTCTGGTATTTCCTTTCCCTTTCTGATTTATTTTATAAATCTTGTCACCATTCGTTTACAATTCTCCTTTGCAAATTTAGGGATTAGAGTTGGAGCTGATTGCTGAGATATCCCGTGTAATGGATCATCTTCCAGTCATAGAGAGGTGGGGCACCAACCGTGTACTGAAAAGGCACCTGGCCTGAGTGCATGTTTATTAGGAGTGCCTGACTCCCTGACTCCTGAAGCGGTACCTAAAAAAGCAAAAATTATTTTTTAGTATTCTTTGGGTTCTATTCACTTACCTGTTATACTTTTGCAGGTACAAAATGATTCGTGGGGACCAGAGAACTGGTGGAATCCTGAGATGGTTTGCTCTAGGCCACTACCTAGCAGAGAGTTCTACTTTGAGGCCCCAGTTGTTGAGTGTGGTATCTCAACAAGAGAGTGTACAATTGGAACGGTGGGCCTTGAATGTTCAACTTTTCTTTTCAGTCTTCACTTCGTCACATCTTTAACACTGAGATTCTGATAGACTCTCTTCTAGAAGTGATAGTGGCAATAGATAACAAGGAAGCATATTAGCCTCGGATGTTGGCCTTTTGTATGTATGCTCGGTTTATGCTTTTGGTAACGATAATTCTAAGATTCTGCATATCCTAGATCAAGTGGAAGCAGGCCTGAATCCTTTTCCTTTTATACTGGCTGAAATAATCATTGGATTAGACAACTTTGCTGAGACTAGGCGCTTCACTGGGAGCCCTCTGTTACTGGAGGTTTATTTTTTTTTCCACTCTCCATTTATTACTCCTTTCTTTTGTAATTCTTTACTTTCTGTATTTAAAATCTGCGCAGGCATAGTTTTAAGAAAAACTGAGATTACTCGGACCTCCCAGAGATATCACATATTACAAAGCAAAACATTGTCGTACTTGAAGACTTCATCCCATTCTAACAGATTCTTGGAGTTGGTTATCCATTTTCCCTAATACTCTGATCCAACAGATGTGCCCGTGGTGGAGGTTGTAGTATGTGACAATTCGATCTTACACTTGTTGTGTTTCTATAGCTGGCCTTTATTTTGCCACCTTTTACAGCCTTGCTCGACTTTGCAGGCAATATGGATAGAAATAATTAGTTCCTGAGCTGGTGCATGAGTTTGAGCCAGGGCCTCTCACTCATAATTTTCTAGATAACTTGGCTACAAGTTGGCCTCAGAGGACAATTTAGAGGTATATCGACTATAATGGGACCAGTATAAGGCATGGGTTTAGTTACAACAAATAGAAATGGGTGAATTTATTATGAACAACAAGACAAGGGTATTACAGGCATTGAGTGCCCAAAGGGTTCAAAAGAGAAGAAGACAGAATTAGCTTATGTAATTTAGTCTTTATTGCCTTTTGCTGGATTGAATTCCCTTTTTGGTTAAATAATATGTAATAAGCATTTAATGCAAAGTTTAACAATAATGAAGGCAATCCATTCCATTTAATCTGAGCACAAACTGACTATACATTTTTGCTTTTTACATATCTCCGGTCGCTAATTGGCTTGCCCTTGCAAGTTTTCCAATTAACTATTTTTTTGCTCTCTCTCTCTCCTTTTACATGTCCTTAATTTTTTCCTAGATCACCTCTTCTGAGGTTTTCAATCCAGCTAGACTTTTAATTTTCAATTTTTTAAGTTTCTAACTTTTGCCTAGGTAGCCTCTTTTTGAGGTTCTCCTTAGCGAGACTTTATAGAAAATATTTCTTTAGCTTGTCGAGGTTGACAGGCTCTCTAAATTCATTTCCTTCCAAGTCGGATACGATAGCAGTGCCCTTAGAGAACAATTTCTTAACCAAGTACGGACCTTCCCAATTCGACTTTAACTTTCCCCGTGGATCTATCATAATCAACCTAGTCAGCTTTAAGACCAAATCACCCTCTTTAACCTTCCCCGGCTTAATCTTCTTGTTGTAAGCTCGAGTAATTATTTTCTGGTATAGCTGTAAGTGATACATGAAATTCATTTTTTTCTCATCTAGCAATGTCAGTTGTGCGAGCTGACTCTCTACCCATTGATACTCAAGGATTTTAGACTCTAAAAGAACCCTTAGTGACTGGATTTCCACCTCCACTGGCAATACCGCTTCACATCCATACACAAGAGAATACGAAGTAGCTCCGGTCAAAGTTCTAGCGGTGGTTCTATATCCCCATAGTGCGAATTGTAGGTAATAGGCCCAATCTTTATAATTCTCCAGTGTATTGGCCAAGATCCTTTTCACATTGTTGTTCATGGCTTCTATAACCCCATTAGCTTATGGTCGATACGGAGAAGACTTATGATCAATTTTGTATTCCTTCAATAAAGTAGCTATCTCAGCTCTAAATTGAACACCATTGTCAAATATAATGTGATGTGGCAACCTGTATTGGCAGATTATATTCTTCTCTATAAATATTGCCATCTGTTTTGACCCAACTGTGGTGAATGATTTTACTTCGACCCACTTAGAAAAGTAATCGATTGCTACCATAATGTACCGATGCCCGTTGGACGCTTTTGGCCTCACTTCCCTGGTGATATCAATTCCTCAAACTGTGAACAGCCACGGAGAAGTCAACCCCTGAAGTTCCATAGAAGGCAAATGGCTTACATCACCATATACTTGATAGTTATGGCATTTCTTTACATATTTCACATAATCTGCTTACATGGTCAGCCAAAAATAACCATGACAAGTTATTTCTTAGCTAAGACTGTCCCATTCATATGTGGTCTGCATACACTTTTGTGAACCGCTTTCATAATCTTTTAAGCCTCGGCCTTATCAATACATATGAGGTGTACTCCTGTCAGCATTCTCTTATATAACATCCCGTTATGGCTGATGAACTGTCGGGATAGCATTCTCTGGGTCATCCTTTCTTTTTTGTCAGCATCATTAGGGAATCGCCTCGTTTCCCAATATTGTTGTAAATTTAGAAACCAGGATTTCTCTGTGGGGTCAATCGGCATTATCCTGATATCTTCATGACAGGGAATTCGAGATTTTACCAAAATGAGAGGTTTGAATATTATTTGTTTTTCCCCTTCCCATGTTAAAGCTAAGGTGGCTAAGACGTCTGCCATCTGATTTTCTTCTCGTGGAAAATGTACAACCTTGCACTGAGCAAAAGATAGCAAAATAGTAATCGCATAATCCCAATACAATTTCAGCTTATCTTCTTTGATTTTCCATTATTTGGAGATCTTCTTTACCACTAACATCGAGTCTTCATATACTGTGATCTCATTTGCCCCCACATTTCAGAGAGCTTCCAAACTATAAATGCAGGCCTCATACTCTGCTTGATTTTTTGTGACCTCAAATTCTAATCTTTTTGCCATTGGGATCATTTCTCCTTCTGGTGAGATTAGAATTACACTTATACCTACTCCCTTGCTATGGATGACCCCATCAAAGTACATTCTCCATGTTTGGATTTCAATTGCCCCCAAGTGTTCATCTGGAAACTCTAACTCCTATTCCTATTCATCATCCACTAGATTCTGAGCTAAGAAATCTACCATCGGCCTTCCTTTCACCACTTTCTTTGCCACATAATCTATGTCAAATTCTATGAGCAAAACTAACCATCTGGCCAATTTTCCAGTTAGTAATCGAGTTTGATGGAGGTATCTGAGTGGATCATGCTTTGAAATTGCTTGAACCCTGTAAGATTAGAAGTAACGTCTAAGCTTCTTAGTCTCCCAAATCACTACCAGACATGTTTTCTCTATGAGACTATAGCTGGACTCGTATGGTAGAAGCTTTTTGCTCATGTAATAGACTGCATGCTCAACCTTTTCATTACCTTCTTGAGCTAAAATTGCGCCTATTACCTCTCTCTCAATGGCAAGGTAGAGAATCAATACTTTACCCAGTCTCGGTGGTTGCAAAATTAGAGGATTGGTCAAATAATTCTTACTAGTTTCAAAACCTTGCTGACACTTGTCATCACAGATGACTGGCTGATTTTTCTTTAACTTGAAGATGGGTTCGTAGATAGTGGTCAGCTTGGCTATGAATCTGCTAATGTATTGCAATCGTCCGATGAATCCTTGAACCTCTTTCTCGTTCCTCAGGGCAGACATTTCTGTTATTGCTCTGATCTTATCGAGATCTACCTCTATGCCTTTTTGGCTGACGATGTTTCCTAACAACTTCCCAGATATTACTCCTTAAACACTCTTCTTTAAGCTAAGCCTGAGGTTATATTTTTCTGCTATGGCTAAGAACTTGTCGAGAGCTTCAAAATGTCCTTCCTATGTCAGAGACTTCACCATCATGTCGTCCACATATATCTCAATTTCCTTGTGAACCATGTCATGTAGCAATGTGGTAGCCATCCTCTGATAAGTGGCCCCTGCATTCTTCAAACCAAATGGCATAACTGAATAGCAATAGACACCCCATTCAGTGGTGATTGAAGGCTTCATCTTGTCTATCACTGCCATCATAATCTAGTTATATCCTGATAAACCATCCATGAAAGAGTACATAGCGTTGGAAGCTATGCTATCAACTAAGGTGTCAATATGTGGTAAGGGAATATCATCCTTTGGGTAGGCTTTATTCAAATCCTTATAGTCCACACACATTCTAACCCTTCCATCTTTCTTTAAGACCGAGACAATGTTAGCTAACCACTGGGTATTGTCGACTACCTTTAAAAATTTCACTTTTAGTTGCTTTTCCACCTCTTCCTTGATCAAGAGAGCCCATTTCGGCCTTAGTATTCTCTTTTTTTATTTTATCGGTATGACATGAGATTTCATGGGGATTCTATGCTCTGTGATCTCTCTATCAATCTTAGGCATGTCCTCATAACCCCAAGCGAATACTTTCTATCTTCTTTTTAGTGTTTCTTTCATTTTTTCTCTCTCCTTAGTAGTTAATTCAAAAGCAAGAAGTATATTTTTAGGATTATCGCATGTGTCCAAATTAAATGATTCAGTTTGCACTGAATTAATATTGAACATATGCATGAAATGATCATCATACACAGTATAACCATTAGGAAGAACATTGCATAAATAAGCAAAGTTAGATTTTATTGCATTAATTTTAGAAAAGAAAACATTGTCAAGTTCAAATAAGTTATAAAGAGAATTGTTAATATCATCATAGAAAACATCCGTGATGGAATCCAACACATAGGATTTAAAGTGACGTTCCTTTTCTTGGTCGGCAGCATCTTTTAATTCCATTACAGGGAGATCCTCCTCGGGTTCCGGAGACAGTACCAAATCTTCTACCACTGGCTCATCCATAGCAACTTTACTAGTCCCGTTCACTTGTTCAGTAAAAATTTTGAAACCGGGGACCAGTTTCTCAGCAATCATTAACGGCTCAAGAGCTCCTTGGCATGGATAACTGGTACCTTCTCCCTCAAAAGTCTCCCATAATGCCTACTTCTTTTCAGCCTTAGCCTTAGACTTTCTAGTCTCTTGATAGCCTAACATATGCTTTAAAATAGGGACTTTTGGGTTAATAAAACTTGACGGACCCTTCTGATCCTTCCTCAGTCCCAGTTCGGGCATAAATTTCATGCTCTTCATCATACTGACAATCTTTAGGTTTAGCTCATCTTCATAGATCATACAGACCTTAAATCTCGGGTTGACTGAAATCTCATTAGGAGCTAACTTGAGAGCAGTAACAGCGGCTTCAGTCTCTGCTGAAATGGTTACAACCTTCCCTTCAAGTGGAAAGTTGATTTTCTGGTGAACAGTTAAAGGGACTCCTCCCAGAGGATGAAACCATGGCCTCCCTAATAGAATAGCAAATGTGACAGGGATGTCAAGCACATGTATATTGACCCAAGCTTCAATAGCTCCCGTCTTGACAAGAGTTTTAAAGGTTCCCACTACAAGCCTTTTCGTATCATCGTAGGCCTTAATGAGTACCTCAGATGGCTTGAGATCAGCTTCAGTTAATCCCAGCTTTGACAAAATCTTTAAGGGACACACATTGATGGTGGATCCGTTATCCACCATCACGCAGCAAGTTAATTTTCTTTTGACTTCCGCCTTAATAAATAAGGCCTTATGGTGGTCCCTCCTCTCTAATGGTAAATCTTCATTTGTAAATATTACTGCTCCAGGAGGGTTTTTTGTTAACGAACAATTGTCTGTTTGGGAGTGTGGTTTGATGAAATCTTTTTATCATCTAAAGCCAAAACTAGTGCCTCCCTATGGGTTTTAGAGTTCGTGAATAACTCCCAAATACTGGTGAGAGTTGTTTCGTCTCTTTTAGCTTCATCGGCTTTCTCATTTTCTTTCTCTGCCTTTTTTTTGTTCTTCTTCCACTTTTTTTTATTCTTCTTTTGATTCTATTTGCTTTTCTTCAGACTTAGCAGGTTTTATTTCTCCCTCCTTTTCCTCAAGTTTTTCAATTGGTGGAATTTTTTTTCTTCCCTTATTCTTCCATAAATCAAGAGCTCCCTCTTCTTCATTAATAGAGCTCCATATGTCTAGGACACTCACATTGACCTCAACAGGTTGTTTTCTCAGACTTAGGTGTTTGACTTTTAGTGGTGCGGGTGTGGTATAAACAAAGAATTTTAAGACTTGCTCCTCAATTAAACCGGTGTTTATCATAAGTATGGATCGATTTGGTGGTGGCATATTTTTGTAATTGGGTCAAGGGTTATTTCTAGTCTTAGGTTTTCTATTTTTGGGATCGGTGATTTTGCCTAAGTCAATCAGATCTTAGATCTCATGTTTCAAATGAGTGCAATCGTCGGTGCCGTGTCCGATGTTCTGGTGGTATTTACAATACAGTTTCAAGTCAGCATTAAGGAATGATGGTCTTTGTGGTAGAGGTCGTAGCAAGTTGTTCTCGATTAGTTTCTCTGAAACTTTGGAGAGAGGTCTCCCTAAATTAGAAAATCTTCTAGGTTGTTGAGCAACATTGATTTAAATTTTGTTGCTTGAACCTATCCCACTGCTGGATTTGGTCCCTTCTCTACTAAAGGGTCTCCCGGTGAAAAATTTCTTATCTTGTGCCAAATCCAACTCTTTATGTACCCCAAACTTGTGTACCTCTTTAAAATTTTTTATCCCTAGATCTCTCAACTTTCTAGAAAGCATTGGAATATAACCCTCTATCACTATTATCAACTGATATGATTCTATTGGTCCGTGCTTCATCTGAGATAACTTCCTTCTCCATCTTATCAGATATTCAGCAAAGGACTTGTTAAACTTCTACTTTGTGTTTTGCGGGTCTCTTAGAGAGACCTTCATCAGAGCGTTCAAACCGTATTGCTTGATAAATACAGCACAAAGATCTTTCTAATCACTTTGCACTAATGACTCTAAGGTGTAATACCAACGAATTGGAGCAGGCTCCAAAGACAAAGGAAATTGCTTGAAAATTTGAGCATTTATTAGCTCTGTTGCACTCATGTAGGTCACATATTATTTCAAATGTAAGTGAGGATCATCAGTCCCTGTGTACTTCTTTATGTCAGGGAACTTGAATTTTTATGGCAGAGGATCATCGCCTTTGTGCAAATCTAGATCAGTATAGTCGAGGGGAGCATCTATCCCCTTTTCTTTCATCTGCATCTGCATCTGAGCCATGGTTTTGACAAGGTCTTTAGTCCAATCTGGCTTCTTTACATTTTTTGGGGCGTCTATCTTTGGTCGGATTACAGGTTCAGCCAATAGAGTTTCCTGGTCATCTTCTATTTCCTGTCTCCCCGGATTTTCAACATCAATATCAAATAGGCGAGGTTGAGGTGGTAGCGGTTCTCGTCTATCCTTTCTTCTCATTTCTGCCATCATCTCTCGCATAATAACTTTGGTTTGTTCAGACATTTTTGCCTTAAACTGTTCTGGATCAAAACTCATTGATGTTGTTTCTTTCGACATTCTGATTAAACGATCGTTGTCGGACCAAGTCCAATCGAATGATTGGTTTGAATTTATATCTGCAATCATCATAGGTTAGAAACATGCATGGCGTGTATGCATGATATGCAGGTTTACTTAATTATTTTAGAAGGAAAATAATCACTTATTCCCATATAACATGTAACATGGCAAAGCTCTACAAGCAATATCTTCACCCTTATTTCTCCCACACGCTTATTCAATGACATATCCTTTTCCTAGGATTGTTGGTCTGGTTTTGATTATCAACAGGGGACATCAAAACTGATGGACGTAATAAATCTCTTAAGATGAGGCAGACAAGTAGTAATTCTTTGTAATAAAACCAAAGTCCATGTTCCATGGGCCGTAATGGGCATGAAAGGCATATCTTGGCATGGGCCATGTACAAATGGACCATTATGGGCATAAAAGGCCCAACTTGATATCATCCATTTGTAATGGGCTTGAATTTTATTGTAAGAATTGCTATATGGCATAAAACGCATGCTGTTGGAAAAAAACCTTAGTAGATGTTGCTAAGTCATTACATGAGTTGAGTCAAGGGTAATAAGCTATGGCTCCCACAGCTATATACATCCATTTGCATCTCCCCACTTAATGGTCCGTGCGACGGGGATAGTACATGCCGTGAATGACAATAATCGAATACTTTACCACCAGGTTTGAGTGAAACATATGCAACGAAGCAAAGATTATTTTTGGGTTAGTTAGGACTTGTGTGCTCATTGCGTGAAATGTGTATTGAATGCAGTAAAATGCAAAGGAAATAAGGAAATAATCAAGGATGATAAATTACAAAACACAGGAATCAGTTTCTCTATCCCCAGTGGAGTCGCCACTATAGGCGACGAGGTTTAGCATGCGCCTAAGTGTTTGGTAACCACGACACTGTGCAAGCTTAAGGCCTGCTAGGAAATACAAAATGGGCTTAGGGCCCACATTGGAGATAGAGTCGCTACCCGAATGAAAACTAAGACACACTTTATAGTAACTAAATTCTATAGAGGTACCTAGAAGTCGTCATTAGAGATTAGGTTTGGAAGCTGGGTATGGGCTTTTGAATGCCCACCTAACCTTGGAGTTGGCCTCCATATGTGTTTTGTATTTTATTACCTTTGATTATTTGATTATTTCCTTATTATTGGGTGGATTGCAAAAGCTTCTAATTTTACAATTTAATCCAAGTTTGCACATTAGTCATTTTACATGCTTTATTACCTTGTACTTGTTACAAATAA
>CATIWM010092782.1:0-15884 GCA_949671775.1 Mallotus repandus | reverse complement strand
CATGGAGCATAGGTTGTCGGCCGAATCCAGACTCTCTCTCTCCTTGTAGCATACATATGTCCATTAGTTAATGTAAAATATTCGTATGCGTGTACGGATAAGTATAAACATGTGTATAATAATTACATGTGACTTAAGGATGACTAATAATGAGTATGAGATAACATGACATGTATCAATACTAAGTGTATAGGGTGTTACACTACTACTTGTGAAATGTTGTGCGGGATAAACATTTCAATGTTTTAAATGTAACTAAAGCTAGAAATGGTAGTATTTAGTAGTAGATTGCAGCTTGTATGTATGTAAAAAGACATGTTTAATGGAATGTAAATTGTCTTTTGCTCAAATAGCTTGTGTCTCAATTAGTATATGTTGTTTAATGGAATGTATATTGCAAAAACCTACTCATGCAGGGATTCTAAAATTCAAACAAAAATATCATCTACTACTTATTCAAAAAACAAGTTCCTGCATTACGAAGGATTGATTGATATTCATACATAAAAATAAGTTCTTGCATTACATAATATTGATTGATAATCAATCAAAAAGTGTTTGCATAACACAATAGAACAAATGTGTTATTGTTATAGCCTATTTGTTTCTACTTAACTATAACAAAAAGTACAAAATATTTGTTTCTATTTAAAACACAGAAAGTACAAATTATTAACCTAATCACTGCAACAACCCTTTACAAAAAGTACAAATTCATTTTCATTAATTCACTTCTTGTTACTTTTGGAAATTGATGATGTTGAGGTTGGTGCATTAGTATTGCTCATGGAGGTAGAAATCCTAGAGTAGCTCTTATTAGCCTTTTTAAGCACTTGTGCATATTTGTTTTTACTGCTTGATGACTTGAGTAAATGAACTATGTTTATGTTTTCTCCCCTTCGATTCAGTGTATCCTTAGTGTTCTTATGTTGAGTGACCATAAAGAAAAGTTATTAGGCAACACAAAATAAAAATATGTATGTTAAAAGTTCATGAACATAACCGTATACCACATGAGATCTTATTGATGGAGGTGTTGGACTTGGCATATTGGACCTGACAGAATGAACACTTTGGAATTGACTGCTTGTTGATTGAGAACCAAGATCTAAAGTTTTTTGTTGTGACAAAAATTGCTCCATATGTATTGGTGTCTACCTAGGCCTTGAGATGTATGCATCTGTTCCTTAAGCAGGATTTGAAGTATATTCTTATGTACTTAGCTAATTAACATGCAACCACCATTATTAAAATGGAACTACCACAATAAAAATGCAACCACCACAGTTTAAAACTCAATAACCACACATGTATTTAATATAAAATAAATGAAATCATAACAATCACCAAGGAAAGAACTTACTTGTGCAATTTCATTCCTCTTATTACCTCCAACCTCAGGCCTACAACTCCTAACATTATGTCTAGGCTACCCAAATTTCTCGCATTTCATAACTAGCCCTATTCTACTAAGCTTGTATGGGTTTTGGAGCTCATCAGGTTCCTTGATTCGTTTGGTTTTAGGCCTACCAGGTTGCCTCTTCTCTTTTGTAGGGAGTGGAGGATCATAAAGAGTTTTGGCCCATAAATTTGGACCATTGATGGGGTTAATGAGGAGAGAATAAGTCCTCATATATGTGGTCCTATGAAAGTATAGGCTTACAAAATCTTCAAGCTTTTTTTATGCAAAAAATAACTGCCATAGCATAGGCACATGGTATGCCACATACATCCCACTTATAAAATGCACATGACATACTATCCAAGCCAACAATGGAGCCACGCTGCACTTTGAACTTCATGCTTCCATTCCAATAAGGAATCCAAAGTCTAGAATTGACTTTTTCCTTCTCTAGTCTTACTTGTGCTTTAGGGTGATAAGACCATCATACTTTATCATCAAGTCTCTATTTTTGCGTATCAAGTGCATGTCGTATGCGACAACCTCTTCTAATAATTTTAATATTGGCTTCTCTCTTGAATCCTTAATTGCTGAATTAAATGACTCGGATATGTTGTTTAGCAGCTTGTCACATTTCGGCCTAAGACTGAAGGCATATGTGCACCAATGAAATGGCTCCACTTTCATTAACTAGTTGTAAGCATTTTCATCTTTCTCTTTTAATATGTTCATAATCTTTTTTGAATTCAGCTTCAATTATAGCCTTTGCTGCATTCTACATGAGATCTTTCAGATTTTTGCTATTGCATAGTTTCTTAAAATTGTTGTGCATGTGTCTCTAACAAAATATATAGTCCTGAATTAGAACCATTGATGCAGATGCAGGCACAAGTCCCGACATGAAACAAAAATTGTTAGTTTTTTCAATTTATTCAATCAAAATATAAAAAACCATACACTAATTCAACCAAAAGTTATTACCTTCTGCTGATCACTTCTTAATGTCCATCTATGTTGTTCAACTGAACTTATATCATCAAACAAGTTTTCAAGAAACCACTTCCAGCTATCTTTGCATTCAAATTCCACAATTGAAAAAGCAAGTGGATACATCATATCTTTCCCATCATATGAAATGGCTACCAATATTTGTCTTTGTGTTGCTCCAATCAAATGGCAGCCATCAAGGCCAATAATTAGTCTAATGCTATATAGAAAACCCTTTTTGCATGCATCAAGGCAACAATATACCTTTTAAACGTAGGTTGCGTAGTAATTTATGGTCTTTCAACAACTAAAAGAGCACTACTACCTAGATTTGTATCTCACAATTCACCACAGAATTCCCATAACCTTCCATACTGACTAGCTTGAGAACCAGAAATTTCTTCAAGTGCCTACTTCCTTGCCTTGTACATTTCATTTTTGATAAACCAACAACCCAATCATTTTTTACTTTTTCTTTAAAGGTTTTACACTTCAATGTTGGATTAATCCTGAAGCTATCCATATACCTTTTATGTAGCCATTCCGCAGTAGCATTACGATTGTCAAAAACTCTACTGCATGTATACTTATCATAAAAAGTCTTTACTTATAATGTTGCACTGTTACTCATGGCTGACACATAGATTTTCCATGTACACCCTTGATAGTTAACTTGATGTTAAAGCCACCCCTAATAAAATACTCTCTAACTACAACTTTAAATTCTTGTTTGGTGCCAAACAACATGCCAATAGTGAATTTAGGATTATCTAAATCCCTATTTGCATTAAACTTTGGAAAGCTACCATCTGCTGCATCATCTTCAAGTTCATTTTTAGAAGATTCTTTCTCAAAAAACTCCTTTTCTTTACTGTTCTCATCAGTTCTACCTCTTAAGCTGTGGTTTGCAGTAGTTGTTGTATCATCTCTTGCCATTTTTTTCTTGCCTTTATCTAGCCCCTTTTTTTTTTAATTTCTGCCTTCCCAAGTTGAACTGTCAACTGCATCAGTTGGTCTAACTCTAAAATGACCATTGTCTAATGTATTTTCCTATCCCAAATTGCCCTGTTTAGTACCTACAGCTTACAAATTATCAGGTGAATTTTCATCAACACCAGAGACAGTTTCTATAAGGACAGTGGCATGTGCTCTTCCTACAGCTCTGTCATTATGAAATAAATGATCACCAACTTCCTTATCACTTGGAATTCTGTCAACATCATCTGTAGTAGCATCCCTCTCCTCACCTATCTCCTCATCCTTCTCCTCTGCCATCTCATCAGCCCTCTCCTCTGCCATCTCCTCAGCCCTCTCCTCCACTTCAGCTTCAATTTCAATTACAGCAGGCCCTTCTATATACAAAAGAAACTCTAGTATATCTACACTAACAGTTTATTCTTGCTAAGAATGAAGCACATAAAGCTCTATATTGTCTATTTCACCCAAAGAAGCAACCATTACATTATTGTCTTAGTCATTTGAAATTTTTCTCAATCCATTTCGTAAGTTCATTCCAGGCACTATATAGTAAAAGCTTTCATAATCGTATACCCCTAATCTCTTAAGCAAGTCCTCATACTCAAAAAATGATAGTTTGTCCACATCATTGTTGTCAAAAATATCAACTCGACCACCAATATTTGCACTCTATGGGTCTCCTATAAAATATCCACTATGATGTAAAATGATGGAGATATGCCTAGTTTCCATTGCAAAAACCCTAAAACAAAAGACATAACAATACTTTAATGCAAAAATCCTAAATTAGTGCGGGCAAATACAAAATAGATGATGCAAGCAACCCCATTACAAAATAGAGACAAGTAGGGACCACTATTTTGAAGTTAGATTTATCAATTTCAACTTCCAAATAACACATTATTTATGCTCTCAAAAGAAGTCATGATAGTTGCTTTACATACCTTTTTTGTTTGTCTTCAGCTGCCCCACTTTGTCTTTGTCTTCTTCAAACTTCGGTTCAAACAAGGTTTGAGTCAATATGGTTATAGGTTCTTCTTAATGCAGATTCACGAAAAGGGAGTTGATGCACATGTTTAGAATTTTCAACTAGGAGTTGATTTCTTCTTCAAGTTTTTAGGTTATATTTCTTAAACAAAAAAGAGCAAGTGGATTGTCTAGTCAGCCATCCACACAGCACATATGGGGTCCACATAACTGATGCAAACCATAAAGTGACTGCCATGTTAGCATTCAGTTAAGTCAGACTGATGGAGGGCATAAGATGCAAGTTTGTAATAGTTGGTGGTTACATTTGTAAGTAAAAAAATGATAGGGTTTAATTTGAAAACGTTATAAGAGGTTGGGTTTTTTTTTGTAATTTTTCCTTTAATTAATTTTATTTTACTAGAGATACAATTGAAGTTAACCTCATTACAATAGGAAACATATTTTCAATTATATTAGAATTTTATTTTGATTAAATTAATTTTTATTTGAGATAAAATTGAAGTTAACCTAATTGGAATAGAAAATATACTTTTAATTAAATTATAATTTTTATTAGAGATAAAATAGAAGTTAACCTAATTAAAATAGGAAATAAACTTTCTATCAAATTAAAATTACACTTTAATTAATTTAATTTTACTTTTATTAATAAATGACAAAATTATCCAATTTTTATATAATAATGAGTAAAAACTTTTTCATAATTTTGTCTGTCCTCCCCCTCTTCTTACATTTATATATATATATACACACACACATATATAATACTTTGGTGGAGTTAAAATTAAAAGTTCAAGCATAAGTTCATGTTTTGCAAATAAAAATACGTAACGAATTACTAACTATTCATTTAAATTTTTTATTAAATATATGCAATTTTTTTTACCTCAAATTAATTAAAACAGTGCAAGCAAGAAACTTGGATAAATTAAAAAGCATTCAAAGGCGCATATAAATGAGCTGTCGTTAGTAGTCTTTGTTGGAGCACATTCTTCTTTCATACGAGTATATTTGCAGAGTCATTCCACCAAATAGCACGGAGAGAGAACTCCATCCTTAACACAAAAGTAGGACTTTGAGCTCTTGTTTATTGTTTTAATTTTGCATCCAAATATAGTATAATTTTCATTTCAATTTGTAGTAGTTTAAGATAGAAACTTGCATAGGATTGGACGAGCTTTGAACATCACTTTGAGGGGCTCAACTTTGCGCATAGTTACTCTTGCGTTTTCGCATATATCAATCTCTTCTCCACCAATTCTTTCCTACTCAAAGCATTGAATTAGTGCACCCAAAGTCAATCCTATTTCTTTATTTGCAAGGTTCTCTCCAGGATAAGATCTTCTTCCTAGGCCAAACGGCAACAACTTGAGTCCTTCACCCTTGCTGCCATTTTCAAATCTCTCAGGTTTAAAGTTTGTTGGGTCTTCCCAGACATTGGGATCTCTTTGAATGGCCCAAACATTCACAAATAGCATTGCATTGGCAGGCATATGAAATCCTCCGATGGTGCAACTATCTGATGACAACTGTGGAACTAAGAGTGGAGCAACTGGAAACAATCTCAAAAACTCATATACAACACTCTGAAGTTAGCTTAGTTTCGGCAAATCTGATTCATCTATGAAGCGGTCTTCACCAATTTCAGTATCTGACTCTGCTTTTGCTTTCATTAATATGATTGGGTTGTTTACCAAATTCGTGAATGCCCATTCTAAACCCATCTCTGTGGTTTCTACTCCCGCAGTCAGCATAACCTGCTCCACATGATCAATTTTTCTCATATGTATCTGAACAGGATCATGAATTTTTAGTCCTAAAAATTCTGTTATTCTCACACATAATTCTCAAAGATAATTTTTTAACAATCACGTCCTAAAAATTTTAAAAAAGAATATTCCTTACTAGTCGTATTCATTAGTTAGAATAATTTTTCATTGGTCAAATTTTAAAATAAATTTTTTACATTTCAATTTCAAAATTTAAAAATATTACTTTTTTAACATTTTAATCAAATGAAAAAAATTTCTTTTACTTATAACTTATTTTGTATTTTGAATTTCATGATGTTGCAATATTTTATTTCATTACTTCAAAAAATATCATATTTCATAAACATACATAATCAATGACAATATTTAAAATTTTGACTAATTTATAATTATTTTGACTTAATTTTATAAGAAAGGAAGTCATTTCTACAAGGAAAATGAGCGATTCCCATTGACATGGAAATCCACTTCAATGCAAAATTTAATGAACTAAACACTAGAAATTGAAATCACTATATTGATTCTAATTCTCACCTTTATTTTTTGACGAAACAAACGAACCCTAAAATTCTTGTAATAAACATAAATTCATTTAAGCTCTTTTTTAAAAAACTTTTACAAAAACAAAGACATATAAAGACTCAAATAATAAGCAAATTTATCCACCAAACAATAAGCAAATTTTTTAAAATTTTGCTTATTGATTGAGTTTCAATACCTTAGTTTTTTTTTATATAGAGAATTTAAAGAAAAAATCAAGAATCTAAGTGAACATTTAGAGAAAAAAAATGTTATTATAATTTTTTTAAAATATATTTAGGTTCTTAAAAAAGAATGGATAATATTGAAACAATTTGAAAACTAAAAGAGCTAAGTTCAAACAATTTGAATACAAAGTGAGACTCAACTAACCAGAATCAGGCCTTTAATGATTTCATGTGAATAATAATCAGGTTGCGAGTCCTGCAAAGCAAGCAAATGGTTGATCATGCTATTTAAATCTTCATCGATCCGATGCTCATCAATCAATCCTTGCAAGAATGAATCAAACTTTGCACAGAACTTAATTAGTTTCTTTATGAACCCGTTATAATTCGGGTAATTTACCTATTTGTGGTAAAAAAATTGTCAAAATTCCCACATTATGGTACTTTTGAAAAATTTTCCGAGTTTGTGGTACTTTTTTTTCTGAGAAAAATTCATTTCGCTGGTTAAAGAAGTGAAATTGCGTGTGGAAAAATTTAAGCTCACTCATTTCGCCAGTGTTACAAGTGAAATGATAAAAAAAAGTAACTCATTTCGCCAGTGTTACAAGCGAAATGAAAAAAAAAAACTCATTTCGCCAGTATTACTGGCGAAATGAAAAAAAAAACGATGTGCATTTTGCCAATTACACAGGTGAAATGGGGTGAGAGAATCAAAATAAATTTTGTTATTCCTGGTGCCATTGACTTTTTAACAAAATTTGGCACAGAAAATAAAAATAATTTAACAAAATTTGGCACAAAAAATAAAAATAATTGGCACAAGGTATAAAAAGAAGACAAGACTTGGCACAATAATTGGCGGGACAAGAGAAGACAAGATGTGGGGGTGCAGCCAATGGGAAAATGGCCAATGCATTTCGCCTGTATAACAAGCAAAATAGGTGTTGGCGTGCATCTCGCCTATCTAATAGGCGAAATAGGTCTTCGCGTGCTCCCTTGTCCCATCCTGCAGAGCCATGCAGCAGTGAAGAAATCAGGGCCATGTAGTAGAGTGGCTGGGGTTGTGACAAATACTCATTCATTTCGCTTGTAAGACAAGCGAAATGGGTAGTTTATTTTGAATTTTTTTTGCTTATTTAAGTCACAATCCGGGGGAATCTTGTCACATTTCTTTCACTCTCAGTCTCTCTCACTCTCACCTGTTGCTTTCAAAACAAAATCTTCTCTTCTTATTCTGCTTTTTTTGTTCCTACAAATTTTTTTGTTAAGTGAAAAATAGTAGTGACGGGAACAAAAAAAAAAAAAACAAAGGTAATGTATTGTTGTTGAGAATTTGTTAAACTTTATTTATGATTTAGTTGAATATTTTTTATTTATCTAAAAAAATTATAAATTCTTGTTGAAATGTAAAATTTTTTAATTTGGTAGGTATAAAAAATTATTAGATAGTTTGTTAAACAAAATAATGTAATTAGTTAGGTTGAAAATTTTTATTTATTAGGTAACAAAATTTTTTTATTGTCTTATATATTTTTTATTGTCATATATATTTTGTGGTTTTGTTTTTTTAGGTGATATTGAGGTAAAAATTTAAAGTTAAAAAGGTATTGTTGTGATGAAAAGCATATTATTTATTTTGTTTATTTGTTGAAAAAAGTGCTATATTTGGATAGATATACCTATTGTTAAAATAGTTATGGCTATTTTGTAATTTATATTTGTTGTTAAAATATTTTTGCTGATTTCTTATTTTTGATTTTATTGTTTAAATAATTAGTTAGTAAGACTAATTTATATCATGTGTTATTTATATAAGTGTTGTTATATATTAAATAACCTTAATATTTATACTTTTATAGCATGTATCTAAAAAATTTATATTTTTAAATAAATATGTTAGTGAAAATATGGTTAGTGAATATTTTGATATATTTTTTTTGTAGAAGGTGATTTTGAGGAGGTAGTAACTTTGTTAACTAAAAAGGTAAGTTGTGTAAAATCGTTGCTTATAATATGTTGATTCTTTAGATTTTGTTATAATTTTGTGATTTTTTTTTTATTTTTTGATTTATGTTTTGAAAAATTTGTAGTAGTTAATAAAAAAAAGTAGGTAATTAGTTAGGTAAAGAAAATTTATTTACTGAATTTTTATTTTATTTAATATGTTGATTATTGGTAAATTTATAATATGTTGACGATTTAGATTTTGTTATAGTTTTGTGATTTTGTGATTTAGGTTTTGAAAAATTTGTAGTAGTTAGTAAAAAAAATTAGGTAATTTGTTAGGTAAAAAGAATTTTATTTACTGAATTTTTATTTTATTTAATATGTTGATTATTGGTAAATTGATAATATGTTGATGATTTAGATTTTGTTATAATTTTTTGATTTTTTTTATTTAGGTTGTGCATAGACCCTATGACACTAGAATATTTGTAATGTCTCTTTCTGCAACTTCATTCCCATAAATATGGCTTGACTATTAATATTTGACTTATATATTTAAGATTTATGAATATTTTTTTTCACTACATATTTATTTTTATATTTTTGTCAATTTGATTTATAATCTGGATTATCAAAACATTTGTGCTTTGAAATCTATCTTTGTAGAGTCTTTTAAAAATTAAAGGTTTTCAATAAATTCAAATCGTAATATTTTTTCCTTACGTATCTAAGTTCAAATTTTAGATAACTAACTAAAATAAAAAAAAATTATTGGACAAAATTGAAAGTAATTATTTATATATTGGATAAGGTAAGGACTAAAATAAATTGTTGAAATAATTATAATAGAATTCAGTTTATTTTAAACAATTATTTATTTTAAAAAATTAATACACAAAATAACATAAAATAAGTAAATAAAATTAATACTAAATTTTAATTTTAAATATCTACAAACCAATTTTTTCAATACACAATTTTTTTTTTCAAATTTCCACAAATTATTAAAGTACTACTATGAATAAATTACTCATAGTTTTTAATTTTATTTGTTCACCTTATTACATGAGTTACTAATTGTTCAGGACAATCATTTTCTGTAATATATTTCAATTAAATTTTAAAAATCATTTATAAGTCAATAATATGGAAAGATATAAAATAATAGAATATTATTATTATTATTATTATTATTATTATTATTACACAATTATTAGTGACTAACTACTATTAAAAAATATAATTATAACCAAATTTTTTTTACTAGTTATAATATTATAAAAGTTAACATAATCATTATATCATTATATTATAATCATTATATCATAATTATATTCCAAATGTCAAAACGGGTAGGCTTTTTAACTTGATACATTTTGCCAATGCTACTGGTGAAATGCATGCAATTTTTTTTTGCCAATAGCACTGGTAAAATGCATAATTTTTTTAAAAAAAATTTGCATGCATTTCGTCAGTAGCATTGGCAAAATGCACATTTCGCTAGTGATACTGGCGAATTGTTTGCCACTACAACCTCAGCCAAAAGTATCATATATTAGGAATATGTTTGAAAAAGTACCATAAAACTTGAAATTACTTCAAAAAGTACCATAATATGAGAATTTTGATAAATTTTTACCGCAAATAGATAAATTGCCCCATAATTTGGACTCTATATCTTAGAATGTTTTTAAAGAGAACTTCTTTGCTTATAGTCTATATTCTTTTTCAATGTTATAGAGACAAAAAAATTTCATTTAATGATGTAATTTTTTTACTATCCATTATATGATAATTTATAAAAATATTTTAAAAAAATGTTAATACTAACAGTTATGACTCTTATAATTATAAGTAAGATAATCAGGTCAAATTAGTTTAAAAAACTAATTCTTACTATACATGTATTGGAAGATTGAAAGCTGCGGCTACCTTGGTTATTTCTTCACAAGCTAATCACCTTCTCTAAGTTTCTCTATAAATTACAAATTTTTGATGTTTCATGATAATTTTGTCAACAAGATTAGAATTAACGATAAAGCACCAATATATATTCAAGAGTAATTGTTTTCACAAAATTATTGTGCAGTAATAATACAGCATAGTCAACTATATATTGCTAGGTTGTCAGCATTAATTATGACATTTGTCATATTCAACCCTAATTATGCTTGGATTACAGAATCTAATTTTCCTTTTTTTTTTAATTTTAGGAATTATATATGAATCAACAGCCACCAAACAAATATAAGATATCCAAATCAAAAATCATACCATGATAAAATGTTTTGTTAGTTTGCTGACATGAAGAGACTTGAATCACATAACATAACGATTAATTTAGTGGGACATATACACCATTCGCCTTAAAGAGATACGTAGAATAGTAGCTCATTTCTTCAACATTTTAGGTGAATTTAATTATGATGCCTCGTTAATTTTTGTCCAACGGTTGATATAATTAATGATAATAACGTTCTTTTTATCTTTTAATGTTTCCATATGGACGAAATATTATTATATTATCTTTACTAATTCAAATTTTTTAATTAATAAAAAATTAAATAATTTAAATATTAATAAATTATATAATAAAAAAATATTTTAATTTTATAAATTGATAAAAATAGAATTTAAACTTTACAGTACTTTTATAGAGAAAAAACTGCTAACTCTGTCTCACACTAATTCGATCTTTTAAAACAAATTCTCTGGACTTCAATCAACACCCACTTTTAATTTTTTTGGTTGCATAAAAAATTCACCCCTAAAGTCACCCGTTAAAGTCAACGTTGAGAGGGTAGCATGCACGTGGCCTTTGCAGAGAGCAGGAGAAGTGAAGAGCAGAAGTTGAGGGTTAAACTGCTTTCTTAGCTAATTAATGTCATGCATTCTATGCGCAACCAACAACCAAAATATTCGTAGAACCAATCAAAATGGTGTCAGCTTGCTAGTTGACTCCACTCCCTGTTATTTTATGTCAAAATTCCCACATCGGGAATTTATAAACAATTGAGAGGAGTCTTTAATTATAAATAATACTTCTCTCTCTTTAGTTTTTATCCATTTCAAAATTGTCCTCTCTCATATATTGGTAATTAATTTTTTTCTCTCTTTTGTAATATTTTCTCAATTATTGAAATATTATTTTAGTAGTGTCTGAAGACGTAAGCATAATTGGCTGAACCTCGTTAAATTTTGATTTTTTTGTTTTATATCCATTTAATAGCTATTATCGGGTATAATTGTTGTTAATTATTGTGTTATTAAAATTACTTATCTTGATAGATTCTGTCTAAGGAGTGTGATTTTTAAGGAGGCATTGTGATCCCACCACTCTTTCCTGAAAATCTACCTTGGAGTAATTTTTAGTACAATCATTTTCACTCTAATCACATGTGCAATAGTTCTCAAAGTGAACTATTATTGGTGGACATTAACCCGAATTTCACAACAATTGGTATCAGAGCTCTTGGTTTATTTTAGTATGCTTTGTGGTTGTGGCTTAGGCTGATCTTCCACATCAGAAAAAATTTTCTTGGACTAATTGGCATTCCGCATTGACAGCTATTAAATAGAATTTGTAGCAGAAATGGCAGACATCACAAAAGAATCCACATCGACGTCAACAACTTCTTCATCTTCAATTTTGGGAAGAACTGCTGTGATAAATGCTAGATTTACAATGGAGATTTTTGATGGCTCTGACCATTTCAACATATGGCAAAGTGAGGTTCTAGATGCTCTTTTTCAGCAAGGTCTAGACATTGTCATTGAAGAAAAGAAACTAAATAATGTTGAGAAGAAAGAATGGAAGATGATCAATAGATTGGCATATGGTACCATTCGATCGTGTCTTTCTAGAGAGCAGAAGTATGTATTTTCTAAAGAAACTTCTGTAAGTAAATTGTGGAAGGCACTGGAAGAGAAATTTTTGAAGAAAAATGGTCAAAACAAACTCTACATGAAAAAGAGATTGTTCCGCTTCAATTATGTTCCACGTACCACTATGAATAATCACATTACTAGCTTAAATAAGCTTGTGACTGATTTATTGAATATGGATGTGGCTTTTAAAGAGGAAGATCTGGCTCTGATGTTGATGGGATCACTTCCTGATGAGTTTGAGTATCTTGAAACTACTATACTTCATGGGAAGGTTGATGTGTCTCTTAGTGAAGTAACTGATGCCTTGTATAGTTACGAATTGAGAAAGAAAGAAAAGCAAGAAAACACAAGTGTAAAAATAGAAGCTCTTGTTGTTAGAGGCGGTTCATAAAGTCAAAATAAAGGAAGGAGAGAAAGATCGAAGTCAAAGTCCAGATTGAGTAAAGATCAATGTGTCTTTTGTCAAGAAAAAGGGCATTGGAAGAAAGTTTGTCCTAAGCTAAAGAATAAAGGCAAACCTGAAAGGGGAAAGGCTGTCCTAGAGTCAAATGTAGATGAGTGTGATGATGCAGATTGAGATCTCTCAATTGCTGCTATACCATCAACCAGTTGTTTTAGTTCATGGTTGTTAGATTCAGCTTGTAGCCACCATATGACCCCCAATAGAGAATGGTTCTTTGATTTTAAAGAACTAAAAGGTAGAGTTGTCTACACAGCAAATAATACCCCTCTTGACGCATATGGGATTGGTTCAATTTGCTTGAGCAATCAAGATGGATCATTCAGAACCTTAACAGGTGTTCATTATGTGCCGGATTTGATGAGGAATCTCATCTCTGTGGTAACCTTAGAGTCAAAAGGTTTCGATATAAGGGCGAATGATGGGATTTTGAGGATCATTTCTGTTGCACTTGTGATAATGAAGGGAATTTGAAAAAGAAATAATGTGCATTACTTTTTGGGCAGTACAATTGTTGGGACAGTAGCAGTAACAACTTCTACTGATGATCAGGAGTCAGAAGCAACTAGGTTATGGCATATACGTTTAGGGCATATTGGAGAAAAATCCTTGAAAGTGCTGATAGATCAAGGAATATTGAAAGGAGCTCGGGCTTGCAAATTAGATTTTTGTGAGCATTGCATCAAAGGGAAGAAAACAATGGTGAAATTTGGAACAACAATCTATGATACTGAGGGTATTTTGGATTATGCTCATTCAAATGTGTTGGGGCCTTCCAAGACAGCTTCGTTAGGAGAAAAACACTATTATGTCACCTTTGTTGATGATTTTTCCCAGAGAGTTTAGGTGTATGCAATGAAGATGAAGGATAAGGTGCTGAAAATTTTTCTTAAATGGAAAAAGATGGTGGAGACTCAAACAGGCAGAAAAGTCAAACATCTCTGTACAGACAATGGTGGAGAGTTGAAAAATGATCCATTTTTTAAAGTCTGTGAAGATGAAGGTATTGTCAGACACTTCACCGTTAGAAATACACCACAATAAAATGGGGTGGCAGAGCGTATGAACCGGACATTGCTGGAGAAGGTTCAGTGTATGTTGTCCAATGCTAGGTTGGGCAAAGAATTTTGGGCTAAGGCTGTAGTATATGCTTGTCACCTTGTCAATCATTTACCATCAACTGCTATTGGTGGTAAAACACCATTAGAGAAATGGTTTGGAAAACCTGCTATAGATTATGATTCCTTACATGTGTTTGGTTCCACTGCATATTACCATGTTAAGGAGTCAAAGCTGGATCCAAGAGCTAATAAGGCGATCTTTATGGCGATCACCTCTGGTGTCAAAGACTATCATCTTTGGTGTCCAGAAAAAAAGAAAGTAATCTTCAGCAAAGATGTTACCTTTGATGAATCTACCATGTTGAGAAAGGTGACTTCAGAAAAAATGGAGCAGACTGATGGTACTCCCAAATAGGTGGAGTTTAATTGCACCAGAATTGTCCCAGCCAATAAAGAAACTGATGGTGACTCTCCTATGGTAGAAGAAGAGTCAGATGAAGAAGAGGTTTAGACCCAAGGACCTCCACAACAATAAGAATCAATTGCATACAAAAAGAGAAAGATGACCATCAGACAACCTGCTCACTATGCTAATATGGTCGCTTTTGCATCACCAATTATAATTGACGACGTTCCTGCCACTTATAATGAAGTAGTTCAAAGTTCAAAAAAGAAAAGGTGGAGGATCGCCATGGATGAAAAAATACAGTCCCTTTAAAAGAATCAAATATGGAAAGCAGTTAGTCTTCCGAAGGAAAAGAAGGCAATTAGGTGCAAATGGGTATATGCAAAGAAAGATGGATCTCCTGACAAGGATAATGTTCACTACAAAGTATGATTGGTGGCTCAAGGCTATGCTCAGATGGAGGGAGTTGATTATAATGAAGTATTTTCTCCAGTTGTAAAGCATTCCTCTATCATAATTTTGTTGGCTTTGGTAGCACAGTTGGATTTGGAACTAGTTCAGATAGATGTAAAAACTGCATTTTTACATGGAGACTTGGAGGAGGAAATCTATATGACTTAGCCAGATGGATTCAAAGTTGCTAGAAAATAAAAGATGGTATGCAAATTGGAAAAATCGTTGTATGGATTGAAGCAATCTCCAAGGCAGTGGTACAAACGATTTGACAAATTTATGATAGGGCAAAAGTACATAAGAAGTAAATATGATCATTGTGTGTATTTGCACAAGCTACAAGACAGATCCTATATATATCTTCTTCTTTATGTTGATGATATGCTGATATCTTCCAAGAGTCAGATAGAAATTGAGAAATTGAAGACTCAATTGAACAGGGAGTTTGAGATGAAGGATCTTGGTGAAGCAAAGAAGATTCTTGGCATGGAGAATCTAGAGATAGGAAATTGGGGAGGCTTTGTTTATCTCAGAAAGAGTATCTGAGAAAGGTACTAAAATGTTTTGGCATGAATAAAAAATCAAAACTAATTAGTACACCACTTGCTCCTCATTTCAAGCTTAGTGCATCCATGTCACCGAAGAATGGTGTCGAATGGGAATACATGATAAAAGTACCGTATGCAAGTGCTGTTGGTAGCTTGATGTATGCAATGGTGTGTACGAGGCCCGATATTTCACAGGCAGTTGGGGTTGTGAGCAGGTATATGCATGATCCTGGAAAGGAGCATTGGCAAGCTGTGAAATGGATTCTACGGTATATTCTGAACACC
>CATIWM010092762.1:0-14490 GCA_949671775.1 Mallotus repandus | reverse complement strand
AAGGTTTCCCACATTTCCTTAGCCGAAGTGCAATGTTGAAGCTTGCCTCCTTCTTCTCTTGACATAGAAGAGACTAGAGTGATCATAGCCTTTTTATTTTTATGATTCCCTTCTTGTTGAATGTTGTTCCAATTATCTCTTAGAATTTTAGTAATCACACCATCAATTGTAGCTTTGGGTGATTTCCAACTTTTTTGGATAATGTTCCAAAGTTTGATGGAGTCACAATTAAGATAGAGCTCCATTTTGAACTTCCAATGAGGATAATCACTGCCATCAAAGAATGGTCTAAGAGAAGAGATGTTTTCACTCCCCATAATCTTGTATTCTAGCAATCAAGTACCTAGAATTCAAGCTCTGATACCAAATGAAAATGCCCTAGAGGGGTGGTGAATAGGGCTATCGAACAAAAATCAAAACTTAAAAATAAATAAACAAAAATGAAAGAATGTTAAGAAGGAAGAATGATGAACACAAGAATTTGAGGAGTTCGGGTTCTCAACAATCCTACGTCTCGACCTAACTTATCCCCAAGTTAGGATTTTGAATCACGACAGTCTATTCCCTTAGATTTATTTTTACAACTTGAGTTTTAGGCTCAAATCAAACCTTACAACTTGAGTTTTTAAGGCTTACTCAAAAACCGATTCATAAGTGTTTTGAAGGCTTACACTAAAACCAAATTCCCAAGTATTTTGATGGCTAAACACTTAAACCAATTCCTTTAGAATAGAACCTCACTTCCTTTTTTCTAAACTCGAAAAATAGAAGAATAATAATTTCTATTCTAACACTCACCAACTCTCATAAGAGTTTATCAAATACAAGAATGAATCAAAGAGAATTTTGAGCTTAATTGAATGCTTGAGCATGTATAAATGAAAAATAAGTTTCTTAACCTTCAGAGGTTGTATTTATAGTTGAGCAATTCAATTATAGCTGTTGGAAACAATAATTTTATTTCCAATAAATTCAAACTTCATTTGAATGAAATTTGGACTTTTAGGCTGTAAAAACTCTAGTCCCGGTCGGGATATTAAAAAATATATCCGTTGTAGCCATTATATTTGAAGCCTGCACTTGTCCTAATCAGGACTGAATTGATCCCAGTCGGGATCACACTTGTCTCTGTTGTGACATTGGCTCGGGATATGTTCTGGAAGATTTCTTCAATTTGGTGCAATTTTGGTCCCGATCGGGACTTGCATGGTTCTGGTCGGGATCATGGCTTTTATCCATTTAAGAAGATTGAATCAGCCATATATTTTTTCATAAAAGTTGTAGGTATTTGTCTTATCCTTCCATAGAACTTTAAATCACCTAAATTGAACAGCTGTTGCTCAAGATATTGTTGAAATACTAAGAGCTGCTCAAATCAAAATAAAAACTGCATATGCTAATTTTAACTGAATATTTCTAGACCCAAATGAATTCGGATTTTGACAAGTAAGATCAATTTTGAAAGCTTTTGATGTTTAATTTAAATGTTAAAAGGAAAAATTTCTCATTATAAATTTCTAAGACTTACAAAATCTTCCTGAAATTCTGAAGGTCGATTTAGCCCAAAAGCACGCTTAACTTCATTTTGATTTCCATTATAGTCCTAGCTTATACACACTTAAACAAACATATTAAATGCTCAAAATCAAGTTTTTTAAGACCAAAATCAGGATTGATTATTGCTATGGTCAACAAAAATTTATATTCTAACCACTCACCAACTCTCACAAGAGTTATATAAAGATAAAATGAGTTTAAAGAAAAATGAGAGCTTAATTGACTGCTTTTGAAGTGAATAATGGATAATCAAGTCTCTTAACATATAAATGATCTTTAGAGGTTATATTTATAATTGAGAAATTCAATTATATCTATTGGAAATAATAATTTCGTTTCTAACAAATTCAAACACCATTTGAATATTATTTGGACTTTTGAGCTGTGATAACATTGATCCCGGTCGAGATTTGTTCAGTCCTGGTTGGGATATTTAAAAATAGAATTTTGTATCTATTATTTTTAAACTTCTGCATTGGTCCCGATCGAGATAACATTCAGGATTTGTTCTGGATGAAAAATGGAAGAACGAACCAAGTTGGTCCTAGTCGGGCAGACTAATCTTGGGTGGGACTGTATTGATCTCAGTTGGGATTTGCAGTCCTAGTCCTAGTCCTAGTCGAGACCAAGGCTTGGGATATGTTCTACCGAACTAAGAAATTTTGGCAAAAACTTATCCCAGTTGGTCCAATTTTGTCCTGATTGTGACCGCACTTGTGACCATTATTCATGATGATTTTCTTTTGATAATTCATAATTATTTTGATCTCCAAATGAGTCCTACCTTATACACACACTTAAAACAAACACATTATATGCTCAAAATTAAGTTTGTTAAGATCAAAATTAAGATTGATTATTGCTAAGGTCAACACATATCCCACCCGAGATAGCGCAAATCCCGCCCGGGACCAACCTGCATGACCAAGACCAAATTGACTCATTTTTGAAGATTTTTTTCAATACATATCCTGAGCTCATGTCCCGCCTAGGATCATGCACATCTCAACCGGGATAATGCATATCCCACCAGGGATTAAGCTGCTAGGATGATTTTCTCTTCATCAAATTTTCAATCTTTGAGGCAGTATATATCCCGATCTTGGTCCCGACCTGGATGATGTCCAGGACCCATGCATATTTCAAATACAATGGCTATAACATATATTTTTTTTAATATCCCGACCAGGACTGATGAAATCTCGAACGAGAGCTGACAAATTATAACTCAAAAGTACAAATAACATTCAAATGTTGTTTGATTTTGTTGGAAATGAAATTATTGTTTCTAACAGTTATAATTGAATTGCTTAAGTATGAATATAACCTCTGAAGATCATTTACATTATAAGAAACTTGATTATCCATTACATATTTCAAAAGCATTCAATTAAGCTCTTATTTTTCTTTAAAACTCATTCTATTATTGTATAAACTCTTGTGAGAGTTGGTGAGTGTTTAGAATAAAGATTCTTATTCTTGTATTTCTAGGTTTAAGAAAAATAAGAAGTGAGATTCTGTTCTAAGGGAATTAGTTTAAGTGTTTAGCCATTAAAACACTTGGGATTGGTTTTAGAGTAAGCCTAGAAACTCTAGTTTGTGAGGTTGTAAGAGTAAGCCTTAAACTTTTGTGTAGTCTCAATCTTATGAATAAGATTGTAGGTGCTTGAAAATCCTAACTTGGGGATAAGTTAGGTGGAGACATAGGATTGTTGAGAATTCGAACTCCTTAAATTCTTATGTTCATCATTCTTCCTTCTCAACATTCTTTTAATTCTTACTTAATTATTTTTAAGTTTTGATTTTTTCAATAGCCCTATTCACCCCACTCTAGGGCATTTTCAAAGTCCTAATTAAATACACCCTCCTAGTTTAAATGGATAATGACACTGCAAATCCTATAGCTTTGTATTTACTTAATAGTTTTTATTCGTTAAATCAAACAGAATGTATTTACCTATCATTTATTTTTGTGTCATTTAATCTGCCAATTTGAGACATGTATGTAATCTATTAATACCTCCTTTTTTTATGCCATCAACCACATTTTCTTCTTCTTTCTTCTACCAACACCTCTCTTAAAATCACCTCCATTGTGGTTCATAAGGAAAATTATAAAAAAAATCTAAAACACCATTACTATTAATTTACAAACGACAATCACCAACTATGAGTAAAGACAAATTAATTTTCCTAAAAAATTGTCGTTTAAAATTGTATAAAAAAAACAACAACTAAATTTCAAGTGTCAACAACCAAACAAATAAAAAACAAAGACCCAATAAATTGAACATACCATCCAACATTATTGTCAATATTAACCTTCTTCAAGTATCTCATCATCTCAAGTTGGTAATTAGCACCATCAACTTCAATATTTTCATTCTTCTCTCAAATCTTCATGTAATCCTAATTTTGGTTGCCTTATTCCTCTATAAGAGTTTGAGCTCCATCTGGGCCTTAAAATGCTGGGCTTCCTAGCTTTGAGTCTGATTAATAATTTGGGGTATTGCTCTTCTCAAATCTTCATATAATCAAGAAACCAAACACATGAAAGAAATTAAAGATTTACATTATTAAAATAACCAAAAAAGGAGCAAGCAAATTTTATCGTGCATGGAAAGGGAAACAATTGGTAACTCTAAGAATACTACCAACATGCAAACCAAGAAGTTGGCTAGTAACTAAAGTGGATAAAACTCCTTACAATGTTTGATTATCTTCAAAATAACATGCTTATTCACTAAAATTAGTTTTGAACTCTTTGGGGTTTTTTCTAATTCGACATATGATAATTAATAATCAAGATTTTATCAGTCCCTCGATTTAAACAACTTGAAGAGGTGGAGCAACCTCCTCTATTGATGCTACTTGAAGGAAAGAACTTGTCTTAGCTGCCCAAAAAATTTCAAAAATTAGACAAAAACTCATTTTTAATTGTAAATTACCATAATTTACATGTAACAAATCAAATATATATGTTCTACTATTGTTGTTAGCCATGACAATGGAAAACTTGGGTTTTGTTTCTCCTATTTTGAGGTTGCTCCGATTGTGGATGAATCTAGGGCTCTAAGCGTGAATAAGATAGTTGTTCTTGCTATTGGTGATTGTCTTCACTGATGAAAAATAGTTGTGCTTCATGAATAATAATGATGGTGGTTTTCAGAGAGTCGATGGTTGAAGAGAATGAAAAGAGAAGAAGAAAAAGATGTTGTTGATGACATGAAAAAGAAAGTATGCATTGGCTGCAAACGTGTCTCAAATTAGTGAGGTCTAAATGACACATAATACATTTTGTCTAATTTAATAGAAAATGACTAATTAGTAAATATTTAAAAATAAGTAGAGCTCATTTTAAAAAAATAATTTTAAAACTTAATTATAATTTTTGAAAACTTATAAGACCTGTAGTGTTATTATCCTTTATTTATATACAAAATAAAAATTTATAAATTAATGGCTCTTTTTACAGTAGAGGGGTGTCCGTAAATAAAATTTAAATAGTTGGATTAATCTTTATTTAATTACAAATATTTTTTTAATAAATTGGAAAATCATATAACTTTAAACTGTATAATATGAGACAACCCTTCCTTTTAAATCGACGAGCGCAGGATACCTCAAATACCTAAGTCTTAAAACTATTGATCAATCGTATCATTAACTGAAATATATACGAAAGGCTGTAATTTGATAAAGATTAACCTAACATTGCTAAATTCATGTTTATAGATAAATATGTGTATATAATGTACTGAAGTGGGAACTGGGGCACTTTGGCTGTGATGCGGATCAGAATAAGAAGCAAGCAAATATTTGATCTTCTCAATACGACAACTGGGGTGGATAAACGACATCACATACAATGCTGATAAAACACTGGCCATTAGTGAGGCTTGCCGCTGCTGCACATGAACGGTAGCGTGTTGGTCGCAGAGCCGGAAACAAATGAGCGAAATGAAGATAGTAACATACAACGTCAATGGACTCAGGCAACGCATTTCCCAGTTTGGTTCTCTTCTCAAATTGCTCAGTTCTTTCGATGCCGATATCATTTGTTTTCAGGCAATTTTTCTGTCTCACAGTTTCTCTCTTCTTGGCTATAAATTACCCATCAAAATTCTTAATTGATTTCGAATTTAATCAGGAGACTAAACTAAGAAGACAGGAGCTAACATCGGATTTAGTAATCGCTGATGGCTATGAATCCTTCTTTTCTTGCACTCGTACCGGTGAAAAAGGCCGCACTGGCTATTCTGGTAGCCTGTTTGTTAACTTGCCTCAATGAACCGATTTTTTTCCTTTTTTTTTAAGTTATTCATGATTGCGATCATTTCCTTTTCTTTTCAATATGGGTGCTTGCTAAATTGCCTCAATGAATAAATTTTTGCTTTCTATTTCTGATTGCCACCATTTTCTTGTCTTTTTATTGCAGGTGTTGCTACTTTTTGTCGTGTGAAGTCTGCCTTTTCCAGTACTGAAGTGGCATTGCCTGTTGCAGCAGAAGAAGGTTTCACTGGTCTTTTGGATAGTTCTAGAAATGGGAAAGATGAAATGCCTGTAGTAGCACAGGGCCTTGAGGAGTTTGATAGAGATGAGCTTCTCAAAGTTGACAGTGAGGGTCGGTGTATGATCACTGATCACGGCCATTTTGGTATGCATTCTTTCGATTTCTTTGAAAGTTTTAACCAACTTTTATATGGAATATTTTGTTATGTGATTGATGGGTTTGTGGCGTTTGGGTAGTTCTTTTCAATTTATACGGGCCTCGAGCACAAAGTGATGATACTGAGAGGATACAGTTTAAGCTTATGTTCTATAAAATATTACAGGTAATTGGACTTGTTTCTACCTGCTATTGGAGATTCTTTGTCATGTGACATAGGAGACTTTTATTTTATTATTTATTTATTTTGCTTTAGAGAAGATGGGAGAGTCTTCTGCAGCGTGGAAGGAGGGTATTTGTTGTTGGTGATCTCAACATTGCCCCCACTGCTATGGATCGCTGCGATGCTGGTCCGGATTTTGAGAAGGATGAGTAAGCTTTGGACTGCTTGCTGTACAATTATTGTTTGTCACACTTATGGCTCTTTGAAGTTTCCTTCTTGTTAACCGTAATTGTATAGGTTCAGAAGATGGTTTAGATCCATACTAGTGGAGTTTGGAGGCCCCTTTTTTGATGTTTTCAGATCAAAACATCCTGACAGGTTTATAGTTTATGCTTAACTCTAACTTGTTTTTTCCAGTTATGTCTCATTGTCTTTGTTTAGCAATCTCTGTTTTATCTTCAGAATTCCTTTATGACCAGTGTTTGATTTATGGCTCTTGAATTGTCAAATAATCATTTGAATCCTTGTGCATTATTATATTGAACCTTTTGTTTTTTTTTTTTTTCAGTTAGTAAAGAATGGTATGATTTGTAAAATTTCAATTGATTGCTGTACTTCAGTCATTGTACTTCATTTGCATGTCAATTCCTAATTTGCATCATTTGTTTTCTGAGTATGGCATTGATACCTAGTTCTATATACAATGACTGTAGAAGAGAAGCGTACACATGCTGGCCATCAAGTTCAGGTGCTGAACAATTTAATTATGGGACTAGAATTGACCATATTCTTTGTGCTGGATCATGCTTGCATCAAGAGCATGATTTGCAAGTTCATGATTTTTTGGCTTGCCATGTTAAGGATTGCGACATATTGACAGATTATAAGCGCTGGAAACCTGGAGATACAGCAAGGTAAATTTTGGACCTAATCATTTTCCTGAATGAAGTATGTTGACATGGCCCATCGATGATTCATTTATTGTGTGCTCATGTGAGCATTGATGGAGTGTTCATGCATAACAAATTTATTTTTTCCTGTCTGGATGAAGGCATTAATGTGACATTTTGTTTGCCTGATGCATAGGTGGAGGGGAGGTTGGGGCACCAAATTAGAAGGTTCTGATCATGCTCCAGTTTATACATGTTTGGTAGAAATCCCTGATATCCCCCAACACGGCACTCCATCTTTATCTGCTAGATATCTTCCCAGGATTCATGGTTTCCAGCAAACTCTTGGTGTGAGAATTTTCCTCTTTTGTTCGAGGTTTCTATATTGCCACTTATTTCAATTATATCAATTTAAAATGCTTAGGTTTTTAATTTTGTGCAGTGTCTGTTCTAATGAAAAGACAGGCTTCTGCACAATTATCAAGTTCGTCTTCAGATAAAAATCTTACCATAAAGACATGCAGTGAAAGCATGAACAAATTGCATAATAATTGTAGTATATCTGGTCAATCTGAAAATGAGTTGTCTTCTTCGATTGAAGATTCTGATGGTATTCCTCTGCGAACAAAAGAGCATTTTACGGATTTTGCTGATCAGACTTGTCCCAATGCCACAGTTATGTTGAAAAGTAGGCATATCAATGCAATTCCTGCTCAGGGATCCAAGAAAAAAGCAAGAAAAGGCCAGTGGTCCCAGCTGTCGCTAAGGTCATTTTTCCAGAAAAGTCCAAACCTTAGCAATGGTGCCAAAAACACTGCCGTGGATGTTTCATGTTCTCAGGAAGATGCCTCTAACTCTAATAATCACCAAAGTGAAACTGCTTCACAGGATGGACAGAGCATCATTCCTGGAGATTATGGACTGGATCCAAGCACAGGCATCCAGTATCAGGATGAGGTCAACGGTGGTCCTTCGGGGAAGGGGAGGAATAATGCTGCTTTACTGGAGTGGCAAAGAATACAGCAACTCATGCAGAACAGTATACCTCTTTGCAAGGGCCATAAGGAACCATGTGTTTCTCGAGTAGTGAAGAAACCAGGTCCCACTTTTGGTTATAGATTTTTTGTCTGTGCTCGAGCTGAGGTATTCGTACTTGGTCTTCTTGCTTTAGTAAATCTAAGCTGTATGTATGAATTTTATACTGTCTGAGAAAAGAAAAACATAAAAAGCTCTTGGATGGTTAGGAAAAAAGTAATATCACGGGATGCACCAATCCCCATTTCAATTAAATTATATGCCCTTCCTTTGGGGGGGACGGAACATCCCTGAAGTGCAATTGTGTTGCTTGGTGCTTTTTGAGGGGTTGAGTTGCTTGATTATAATAGGTACTCTTAATGTGTTGAGACTCAGCTGATGTTAGGAAGAAGCAATTGTCAAATTCTTTTTTTAAATTCTTTTTGATTAGGATCATCTCTTTTGCATCATTAGAATGCTTAAAGCTATTGGCTCATGTTTATTTTGTTCAGTATTCTCATTAAACCCTTGGAGAGCTTAGCTTAGCTCTCTTAATTGAATGTGTTGATGCTTGGTTGAGAAATCATGTTCTCATAGAATTTCTCTGTTCTTGTAGGGGCCTGCATCTAATCCTGAGGCAAATTGCGGTTTCTTTAGATGGGCTCAATCAAAACCCCGGCACAAGTGATGACACCGATGATGATTTTTGCACTTAAATTGCAGCTAACCTAATTGTTTATTTTTCTTGTATATTTTTTGCTCTTTCCAGTTCATGTTTCTGTAGTCCTTTCTTCAAAGTGTTTCTGCTGCAGTCTTAGAACTGCTGTGGCTAAGCATGTTGAGCATCGTTACATGAATCTGTTGAAATATTACCTTGTGATGAAGTGTTGTAATGTGCCTCTCTTATTTTTGCATATTCCTCTCATTCTGGCAAGAAATATGTATGCTGAAACTCCAATCCTGTCGGGGAGAAACAATGAAAGGGTCAAGGAAAGAGGCAAGCAGAGTGATCTTATGTTGCTTTTACTACTAGCTTTCTTTACCCAACTTCGAATGTGTTTCTGTACCTGTTTTTCCGCGTAGCCGTAAAAGCCGTGTTACCGGAATGAAGATTGATGCCAGACATGAGCAAAATTCGATTCCGGCCAAGGAGCTTTCTGTAGTTTTGTTATATGCTGTAACTGTTAATAGTTGAATGTCGTTTTGAGTATGTTCCCTTACCCCCGTTTGATTCAATTCCAGGGAATTCATTAATTTTCAAATAAATTTCAAATAGAATTCATTTAAACCAAACATATTTTCTTAATAAAAATTGATTTAGTTTCAAATAATTCCATAAAATTATAAAGTTGTAATTTGAAATAAATTTTACAAGACTTTCATTTAGCTTATGTTTGATTCAATTCTATCAAAAAATTTATTTAATTTCCAAATGAATTTCAAATAAAATTTATTTCTAAATGGATTTTTATCAACGAAATGTATTTGGTTCAAATAAATAGTTTGTGGAATTCATTTTAAAAATACCATTGTATTTTTTTAAAACTTTTTTTGGGTTTCATATTACATCATTAAAGTGTAATTATTTAAAATTTAAATTAATATTTTAATTTCTTTTAATATTTATTTTTAGTTATATTTTTAAATTTTAATGTTACAATTTTATAAATGTTTAATTTCTAATTAAAAACGCATTAAAATAAAATTGCGATTATATGAAATATCTAAATCAAGGTTAAATTAATTGAAAAGACTTGAATGTATGGTAGAAGGCATGGAGATCAGAATGCCAGTAATGGGAAATTGATGCGCATGACAACTGAGAAGACATGATTCACCAAAAGTCTCAACAAACCATAGCTCATAAAAAAATAAAAAATAAAAACTAAGCCACTGTATCATTCCAAGTCCATAGATGCTTCCATATCCATCCATTCAACCACCAGTGCATAAGAGAGAACATTCTTATATCTATGTATTTTGCACGAAGCATGGCTTTGAGGTTATTAATATCATGATGTAACCAGGATAGGAAACTAGCAAGATCATCCCCATCAAGAAGATCCATTGTTGTTGATATGTGCTTTTCAAAAACAGCATCAACTGAAGCTACATAAATCTAAAAATGATGAGGGTATTTTAGTCATTTTAGAAATATAAATTTAAAAATTACGAAATTCATTGACAAGTTCCAATCATTTCATTAGAATTTTATATAGTTATAATGAATTTCACAAATTTAAAAACATGGAATTACAAATGAATTTTACAACTTATTCATTTAAACCAAACACATATTATTTGGAATTTCACAAAATTTTGTCGAATTCGTTTATACCAAACAAACTCTAAGTATAAACCAAACATAATTACTTGATTTGCAAATGAATTCTACAAAATTTTATGAAATTTATTTGAATCAAATAAACCTGATTTGAGTGATTGAAATAAAAAATTGGACCAAGAAATGATGGTGAGCGAGGTTTAGCAGCGATTAACTGTTAACTTGTGTAACTGTTAATAGTTCTCATGCAGGCCTTTTCATGGGTGTTAGAACTCGTTCTCATTCTCATGTAGAACTGTTCACAGGTTTTGGGCCTCAGCCGTCTCTCAGCATAATCGAAATAAGTCTCATTGAGAACCTGTTCAACTTGAAGGTGAGCGTAATATGATGAATCAAAATATTTTGTTCCAACAGTTAGAGCAGGCGTGAGTGCTGCACAAAATCAAATAGAAGAAGGCACCACACACAGCTGGTAGCCATGAGCCAAATGGAAGAAGGGTTAGGCAATAAAGTTCCAATAAAATCCATGGCACCTAAAGTTGCCAAACCTCAATTTCCAACTGCTATTTGACTTTTGCCATATTGTGCCACTCTAGCATTCGCAGTCGTTCAAGTCTTTAATTACCAAAAGTGGCAAAAAGGACAGTGACATTACCTTACTCACCTTTGCCTAATTGTTACAAATGCTTCTCCAGTTTCCAACATTAAATGAAATTAAAGAAAAAAGTTCCCCATCTTAATTACGTGTAGATTAAGGAATCGTTTAATTTATGTGATTGAGGTATCTGATAGAGATTTTTTCTCAATTAGTTATAATTTAAGTGTTTGGTAAAACTCCAAAATCAGCAGTTGATGGCTGATTTTATTCAAAATAACTGTTAATTTGATAAGCTCTATTTTGAAGTTTTTTTTTTCCATCAACTGATAACTGATTTGTATTTATTTTTTATTTAGACTATTTTACCTTTATTAAAAATAACTAATAATAAATAACTTCATTTAAATTAAATGTATGTAATTAATTTTTTATAGTTCATAATTAAATAAATATTATTGTAAATTATAATTAATAATTATAATATTTATAGTTATAATTATTTTTTAAAAAATTATACAATAATATTTATATTTTAAAATTTATTTTTAAATAATTTCTATTAATTATTTTAATAATATATAAATTAAAGACAATAAATTATTATTTATAACTATATATATATTTTAAATAATTTGTATAACTAAAAGATATTTACATTAAATTATATTTACAAATAAATTATACCCTCAATGGTCATTAGATATACAAATAACAACAACTAACAAAATTTTATCAAACACTTCATATTTATTAGCTAACAGTTATCAGTTATTAGCTATCAGCTATCCGCAACTGTTATCAGCTATCAACTGTTATAAACAACTAAACCAAAAGCATGTGGTTGTCCAACCCTTTTTATACTACTGTCATTCATAAAATTATATGCCTATTCTAACATTTACATGTATTAAAAAATATATTTAATATAATTAAAGAATATGAAACATATTAAAAAATAGATAATAATAAATTTTGCATTTTAGGATGCTTCGAAAAGAAATAGCTGTTAGATCATTTCCTTAATAATTAGTATATTTTTCAATTAATATTTGTTAATTTATATAGTCCCTCATGAGTAGTTCAAGTGATAAAAAGTGTAAATATTTAGATGTGTGGATGTTCAGATGTTGAGAGTAGATTTGAACCATTGCCCCCTTTTCTCTTCCCTTTTATGATGTGAAATTAACACTTCAACCAACTAAAAAAAAGATAATTTATAATAATTTACTAAATTAGATGGTTCGTGTATAAATGTAAGTAACTATTAGTAAATTAATAAATTAATTATCTTTTAAAATTTACTATAATTCCAAATGGATGAAAAAATAAGCTTATAGTTTTAAGGTAACAAAATATGGATTCGGAGATAAACTAAAAATGGTAAACTTTAACTAGGGCTATAATTAAATTGAGTCGAATCGAATGGATATAGTGTCAAGTTCGAGCTTAACTCAACTTTAAAATTGAAAACTCGAAAAACTCGACTTGAACTTGATTGAACTTTCCTTTAAAAGCTCGAGGTTAACTCGGTAAATGATTTTTATATTCAAATTTGACTTGACTCAATTGGATTAATTATATAAAATTTTAACATTTTAAATTATTCAAATTTGATTCGAGTTCAAAATTAACTTGGTATGATAAAATATTTTTGTAATTATATTGTAATAAAAAAGTAAAATGGTAAATGTGCACAAGTTCGATTATACTATGTTAGACTTGTGAACTTATCGTATCAAATATTATAGATCATGAACTTAACTTGACAGCCTATTGGAGTAGTTTGAACTCGAGTTTGACTCGATACTAGTTGTGTTGATTTTAAATTTTTTGAGTCAATCTCGAGTAACTTGTAAGTTGATTTGACTCAATTATACTTCTAACCTTATGTTTGATTTTTTGAAATAGTGAATCGAATTTAGAGGCAAATTAGACTATTTTTCATATTTTATAATTAGATTATATTTTATCATTGGATAAAGAGAGAAAAAAGATTATTTATTTTTCTTTGTTTTGACGTAATATTGAAGTCTTATATTTACTATGAAAATATTTAATGGCTCTATTTAATACCAAAATTGAAGAATTATAGATGAGGGTGAGAACTCATACAAACTAGCTATGATAATGTTTCTAAATCACACTGTGAGCAAAATCAAAGTGAAAGTAAACTAATAATTCTTTTATTTTATTAATTTTATTGATCCAATCTTAATTTTATTTTACCTCTTCCAGGCCAATTCCTTTAATTATAATCATTATTTAGGGGGCATTTATTTACCAGAAATTAAAAATAAAAGAGAATTAAATTATATTTTAATGCAAATTCACTTAAATTTATATAAAATCAGAATGATATTCTTTTATTAATGAAAATTAAGTTAAATTAGTTATAAAATTTCATAATTGATGCCCTATTATCAATATCGGGTTTGGAATTTAGTCAAGCAATCCAAAGCCCATGCAAGGGTTATTTATGCAAATTCTACAAGAAGACATGTTATCTTATATTCAAGAAATTTTTTCATAAATATACAAAAAAAAAATATTTTTAAAAATACTTTGACTAAAATTTTATTTCAAAAACACATAAAAATGAAAAATCTTTTTAACAAATACGAGATTCTTCTTCTTTCTTCTTTTTTTCTTTCTCTGTAATTTTTTTCTTCTCTTTTTATCTATCAATGGCTTTTTCTATTATCTCTCTCTTTTTCCTTCTCTTTCGCTACCACTATCATCATTCTCATTAACCTAAAAACTTCAATCTACACCATATGATTAGACTTCTTTTTTTTTTCTTAGTAATTTTTTTCTTTTCCTCTCTTTTCATCTATTAATGACTTTTTCTACTCTCTCCCCTTCTTCTTCTCTTCTGCCACCACCACCATCACCTCTTGTTAACTTCAAAACCTCCACCATTTGATTATAGTAGAATGACGCTGCTAATTTTTCTTTGATTTGTTAATCTAACTTTTGCTTTTCTTGATATTTTCCCTTCAATGGCCAACAAAGATCATAAAGATGAAGCAAGCAGAGATAAAGTGAGTGACTTTGAGAGTAAAATTTTATTTTTGAAAAAAAAAGTTTTCTTAGCTAAAAATTTGAACTTTATAATTGTTTTGAGCATTGAAACTTGAGTGTTGTAATGGGTCTAGTTTGATTTGTTTGGATTGATATGAGTGTGTTTTCTTAGTTCCTGGTTGTTTTACCAGTTAGTTTAGTTGTTTTCATGGTTGTTTTTCTAGTATTTTTTGTTCATAAGTTTTATGAGGTTGTTTTTCTGACTGTTTTTCAGGTTATTTTTTGTTTCTGATT
>CATIWM010092749.1:0-13549 GCA_949671775.1 Mallotus repandus | reverse complement strand
AAAAAAAAACCAATGGAAATACAATATAGAACAAGGACATTTAATTACTCCTGAATTCTCTATAATAAACAAAGAAAAATTCAGTTTACGTCAAATATATATCTTCACATACATATCAAACAGTTAGATAGATAATAGACAGATATTTATTGATATTAAATAGTTACAAGCATGCATCAGTCATTCAACATGGAAATCTAGAATTCTTAAAATACAAACTGAAAAAGAATTTCTCGTATCAATTACTTGACCTCAAACTTGAAGGGGTCAAAACAAGTGATGGGATAACACTGGAGAGGGCGCGCCATAGCTCCTGAATATCCAGTAGTATCTTTAATGTTAGCTCCATCCTTTAAATTCCAATCAAAGCATTGCACCAGAGAAGCAATTGTAGTACTAGTTGCAATCAAGGCATGTGATATTCCAATGCAAGCCCTCCTTCCGCTACCAAATGGAAGAAAATGAAAATCCTGACCGTAAAAATCTTTTTCTTGGTGACCAACCAAGAATCTTTCAGGTATGAATTTATCTGGCTCGTTGAACGTTTTAGGATCTTGCATGATGGCATAGGCATTGATTATGATCTTGGTACCTGATTTTAGGTCATAGCCATTGATCTTGGTGTCTTTCCTGGATTCTCTGCGGAGCAAAGGTCCTCCAGGATGCTTTCTCAGAGTTTCTTTGATGATAGCTTCCAAGTAAGGTAGATTAGGGATGTCCGATTCCTGTACAAGCCTTTTGGATTCAACTACTATATTGATCTCGTCCCTCAGCTTCTTGAATATCTTGGGGTTGTTTGTTAACTCAGTAAAGGCCCATTGTATAGTTGCTGAAAGAGTATCTACGCCAGCCATTAATATTTCCTATCAATAATGACTAAACTAGTTTAATATGCGTTGTTAAAAGAAATATATATATATATTGATACTAATAATTAAGAAAGAAAATGCGGCATGTTATGTATATAATTATCATGATATTATTCTTAATTTGATAAAAAAAATCCAGATTGGTCCAAACAAATGTAGATGAATCATGCACATTTGAAAAAACAAATATTATAAGACATATATGAATCGTGCTGGTCAGAAAAAACAAATAGGATAAGATCTTATATTATTAGATTCCTAATTGAAATATATATATATATATATTATTAAGCTAAAAATTTGATAAATATTTATCTTTATATTTGAGTATTCACTCTAAAAATTAATGTGTCAAACCATTAAAAATCCTATTTTTTATTAATAAAATATTTATTATAGTCTTTTAGTATTATTTTTTAACTAAAAACACTAATATACATATTCCAACACCACTCAAATTCTAAAAGTATTTATACAAAATGTATTTTTTTAATCTCAAATCACTCAATCAGTTTTTCTAAACCATTAGAAATTCTATTATTAAAAATTTTCTAAACTAAAACACTATTATACATACTTCAATAGTAATTTAATAGTTCTCAAAACAAATCCTATTATATTTAAAAATAATGGCAATAAAAATTAAAGAAAATAAAATTAATGTAATATATTTTATTTTTAATTTATTTAGTTACCTTTTCTCTTTATAAAATTTTTTATTTTAAAATACGTATGTTTTATTATATATATAAAATAATTTAATTATACTACATCTAATACTCTTTTTTTATTAGAAATTATGTCTTTTATTCTAATTAAAACATCCACCTTTTATTCAATTAAAAATACATTTTTATTTTTATTTAACGTAAGTAAAAATGTATAAATTATTAATTATATTTTAATTTTCTTTTATTTTATTTATTCAATTATTATTATTATAATACATATTAAAAATATATATGTACTTTTAATAAAAAATTATTAAATAAAATTATTATAATAACATTCTAAACTTTCACTTTTACATTTGATTAATTTTAATTTTTAATTTATTAAATCTATTTAATAATTATACCAATATATATATATATATATATATTATCTAAAATCTACGTCTTAATGACTTGTTCTACTCTAAATGCATAAAACAACATCAATTTGTTAATGCACAAATGTAGTTTATTATGAATTCAAAAATACCCTTTACATAATTTAAGGAAAATCACATGTAAAATCTATAGTACTTAATGGGACATGCAAATTCAACCTGAGTCTAGTCCCAGTTAATATATTTATATTTACTTTTCTGCTAGAGATTAGATTTCAGACTGTGTCTAGGTCCAATTAATAAAAAAGATAATTAAGAAATAGATTATATGTAAGTTTAATAGATAAATTATATTATAGAACCCCGTTCATATTACAATATGGACTAAGGATTCATCACAAGTGTAAATTAAAAAAACACGTTTTTTTTTGTAAATTTGTGCAGTTCAGATCTCATAGCAGTGTATGCATTGACGACTGCTTGCTCATTTATTGGTTCATTTCAATCACCTACATATTTGTTGGCCATTATTCTCTACAAAGAAAATCAAATGATTAGCAATGAAATCAAACCATCCCACCTAAACTATACTAAAGTTCAGTTGCCAAGTAGAAGGACAATCCAAAATTAAAATCCAAAATGGTATAGCAATGACACCAAACACAACACCAGTAGTCCCCAACACTTTACCAAAGGCAGGCCATTCAATCTCTTGAACTTCCTCCGCCACTCCACTCAACAAGCCTTCTCTCTCTTCCCCATTCTACTTTTTTTTTTTTTTTGCCTTTGATTGCTTATTTGTTGCTTTTATTGTTTGATTCTTTAGTTTTCAGTTTTTGATTCAAACTCTATTGTTTGAATCTATGATTTCTGTGTTTTTTTTTTTAATTTTTTTCTTAATTTTGTATGTGTTTGTTTGTTTGTGTTAATTATAACATAGGTTCATTAGTTTATGCATATAGGTTCATTAAGTGTAACGTAGAGGTTCATTTATTATAGATTGGAAGTTCATCATAATTTTATATAATGTTCATAAAATTCATAAGATACAGATTATTAGTTCATTAGTTTGTGTGTATAAGTTCATTCATATTGAACCTATGCACAAGTAATGATGAACCTATAGTTCATTTTTAATGAACATGTTGGCAAATACAGATGAACCTATAAGCAAATAATAATGAACATGTGCATAACTAGGCAAAACAGTCATAAATCTATTGGCAAATACTAATGAACCTACAGTTCATTCATAATAAACCTATGCACAAGTAGTGATGAACCTTCAGTTCATTTTTAATGAAGCTGTAAGCAAATACTAATGAACTTGTGCACAAGTAGGCAAAACAAGACAAATACTAATGAATTTACAGTTCACTCATAATAAATTTGTACACAAGTACTAATGAACCTTCATGATTTAACGAAGGAACCTATACTATTGGATTAATGAACCTATTTAGAGTAATGAACTTTAGCATTAAAAGTGATGAATCTATAGTTGATAAATAATGAATCTATACTATTTAATTAATGAACCTATATAGAATTATGAAGCTGAGTATTTGAAGTGATAAATGTACAATTGATAACTAATGAACTTAGATGTTTTAACTAATGAACTTGCAACATTTGATAAATGAACATTTAGTATTTGACTGATGAACTAATATGAGCGCATTTTTTATGTTTGTCACACGTGTTATGAATCCCTGGTCCATTTTGCAATATGGACAGGGGGTCCATGGTATTAGAATTGAGTTTAATAATTGTAGATTGAAACTCACAAGGATAAAGATTTTGATCTGGTTTCTGGTTAATTTTAGCTCAGCACTTGTGTCCTTGTAGGTTTCCAATAATATATGTAAAAGATCTTTCCCTTCATCTTCTTCTTCGTGCCCTGAATTATTCATCTGATTATCTTCATAATCCCCGAAAACCTGTTCCATTAGCCTGTCAAATTCCCAACTTGCAGATACAATCTTTTTCCCATGTCCCGAAAGATCAAAATTCTTCAAAGGACCAAAGATTTGAGTGAAACTCAGCTTTATTGCGTGTTCCATGATTTCCCCGACAGCTTTCCTTAGATCAGAAGGCAAATTAGGGTTCTCTTCGCATCTCTTGCTCAAGGCCATCTTGCAAACAATGGTATTTGCCAAGTTTGATAGCTCCACACCTAAATCACACGCTTCTCCAGCTAGAGACTTGTCCACTAACGATTTCAAGAACTTTAATGTCTCTTGCTCTCGAATATTGCTGAAATGAACAAGCTGTCGCCCTGCAAATAGCTGAGTCCTGGATAGCTTCTTCATGAACCGCCAGAAAGGACCGTATTCAGAATTGATGAAACTAAGACCGTCATAAATGTCGAATTTTAATAAACCAAAACCAAGAGCGTACTTGGAAGCAAAATCAACATCATGGGTTTTCAATATTTCTTTGGCTGTGATTGCATCGGACACTACAACAACATTTTTTCCTCCCATGCGTATTTGCATGATAGGACCATATCGGCTAGCCAAGTTTCGAAGAGATTCTGGTAAACTAGAGCTTAGCAAGTGAAGGTGACCGATGATGGGTAGTGAAAGAGGACCCGGAGGATGGCGGTAGCTGCGAGTCTTGGCACAAGAGTTGACTAGTGTTTTGATCAAGGGACGCACCAGAAGAGCAGCAATGATCAAAGTGATGAAACTGGAGAAACAGTATGTGAAATCAAAGCTACTAGTTGTCATGGCTATAAACCAAATAAATATATCAAATGAGAGATTTTTATGTGGTTTGGATATGGTGATAATATGTAAAGGCTTTTGGACTAGAATTTATAATGTGTGCATATTGCAAAATTAAATTTACATATAAACTCATTTAAAAATATTTTTATAATATAAATCAAAAAAATTGCATATAAATATTGGTCAAATAGTCAAATTAAATTTCCAATCTTAGGCTAAAGTTAGCATTCAAAAAACATAACCACATAAAAAATTATATATATCTCTACATATAATTTTGAAATTAGACAAAACTAAAATAATTAATGAAATTGATAAAATTAAAATAATTAATAAAGTCGATAGAATAAAGTAGTATAAAAATATGGCACCTCCCACATGGATCATGATGTTATTAATTCAATTATACGAACTTGTCTATATCTATATTTTAAGGGCCATAGTCTTACTTGAAAAAGACAATTCTACAAGCAAATTAAATTATCGTCATCAATTAATCACTCACATTATATATATATATTTGTTCGTTCCATTTGTCAATTGAAAAAAAAAAATTGCATGTCAGCTTCAACTTTTTAGGGACCACTCTACGTAAGAATAGATTCAATATTGGTTATAAATTAATGTTCAGTCGTTGTTTACTAGCTACAAGAATCATCATCATCATCATCATTATCATAATATATAGCTGCTACATCTATTTGTTCTTGTAAGTTAGTAACTATTTTTATTATTTTTTTCATCAAAATGTACTCTTAATTTTTAATCAATGAAACTCTCAAAAAAAAATTTGTTCCTCCAATTTGCATGATTAATTAATTAGGGATGTGATTAACTTTGAAATGGTAGCTTTCTTGTTGGAAGATTATACCTTTTATTCCATTTTGACATCACATGGGCAGTTAGTATGCATATAAAGGGACCACTAAGTGGTAGTGCGAATTAATTCTCACATAGGAAATTAACTTGTCTTGTCTTACTAGCTAGCTACTTGTTGAGGCAAATAGTTGTGGGGATACATGCTCGAGAAAGTTGAGAACAACTGAAATTCAAACCACTATGGAAGTAGCTGCTTGATTTTTACCCTATGTTTGAAATGGTAAAAATAACGAGAAATGGAAACTAAGAGAAGAAAAAAGTTTGTTTATGTTTAGAGAAAAAATATAAAAAATAAAAAGGAAAAGGAAAATGTATTATTTTTCATTCAGAAATTTAAATCATCAGAAATATAAACATACATTCACACTGTAAAACTACATTTTGAAAGAAAAAAAAATGGAAATACAAGAAAATATATAGAAGAAGGACATTTAATTACTCCTGAATTCTCTATAATAAACAAAGGAAAATTCAGTTTACCTCAAATGTATGTATTCACATACATATCAAACTGTTACATAAATAATAGACAGATATTTATTAATATTAAATAATTACAAGCATGTAAATATAGATTACTTAAAATACAAACTGAATAAGAATTTCTCATATCAATTACTTGACCTCAAACTTGAAGGGGTCAAAACAAGTGATGGGATAACACTGGAGAGGGCGTGCCATAGCTCCTGAATATCCAGTAGTTTCTTTAATGTTTGCTCCATCCTTTAACTTCCAATCAAAGCATTGCACCAAAGAAGCAATTGTAGTACTAATTACAATCAAGGCATGTGCTGTTCCAATGCAAGCCCTCCTTCCGCTACCAAATGGAAGGAAATGAAAATCCTGACCATAAAAATCTTTTTCTTGGTGACCAACCAAGAACCTTTCAGGTATAAATTTATCAGGCTCGTTGAACGTTTTAGGATCTTGCATGATGGCATAGGCATTGATTATGATCTTGGTACCTGCTTTTATGTCATAGCCATTAATCTTGGTGTCTTTCCTGCATTCTCTGCGGAGCAAAGGTCCCGCAGGATGCCTTCTCAGAGTTTCCTTGATGATAGCTTGCAAGTAAGGTAGATTAGGGATGTCCGATTCCTGTACAAGACCTTCGGATTCAACTACCATATTGATCTCATCCCTCAGCTTCTTGAATATCTTGGCGTTGTGTGTTAACTCAGTAATGGCCCATTGCATAGTTGCTGAAGTAGTATCTACGCCAGCCATTAATATTTCCTATCAATAATGACTAAACCAGTTTAATATGCGTTGTTAAAATAAAATATATACACATTAATAATTAAGAAATAAAATGGGGTATGTTATGTATATAATTATCAAAAAAATCAGATTGGTCAGAAAAAGGTAGATGAATCATGCACATCAGAAAAAAACAAATATCACAAGACAGAAGTATATGAATCATGCACATCAGAAAAAACAAATACGGCAAGATCTTATATTATTAGATTCTTAATTTAAAATTCTACTCCAAATGCATAAAATAACATCAATATGTTAATGCTGTTAAAAAATAGTAATGTATTGTTATTAGTTTGTATCGTTATTACTTAGTTATTTTATTTGTTGTATTATTTTATAGGCTATATATAAGCTATTGTAATTGTTATATAGGCTATATATAGGCTATTATTCAGCCTATATATACCTTGTATTTGTATTATTTGAATATATAAAAAATATCATCCAATTACTTTGATATGGTATCAAAACACTTTCTTTTGTGTGATGGATCTTAATTAGTTTTTAGAAGGTTTTCTTTTTATTCTTTTTATATTGCTTCTTATCATTCGAGATACATGAAATGTCAACTTATGGAAGAATACAAATAAATAAATAAATTTTTTCTTTTCATGGCAAGCACCATGAGTTCAACCTCCATTGTTCCTATTTCTCCTACTACTAAACCTTCATCATCTACTAATCACACTTTTTCAATTAAACTTACTTCTCGTAATTACCTCACATGGAAGACACAATTTCTTCCTATTCTAAACTGCCACAAACTCACTGGTTTCGTTGATGGTAGTATCTCACCACCACCAAAATACCTAACCTCAGACAATAATACTTCTACACTAACCATTAATCCTGAATATGATTCTTGGTTTCTCAAAGATCACACTTTATTAGCCTAGATTCTTTCTTCTTTAAGTGAGGATGTTTTTCCCTATATTATTGGACTTACTTCATCATATGAAGTTTTGCAAGCATTAGCACATGCTTTTGGCTCCATATCTCAAAATCGTCAGCTTCAATTGAATATTGAATTACAAGAACTCAAACGCAATAATTTAAGTGTTTTCCAATATTTACAAAAGGCCAAGGCACTAGCAGATGAATTGGCTATAGTAGGCCGACAACTCTCTGTTGCTAAATTCAAAGCCATTATTTATAGAAATATTGGCAATGAATTTCATCCCATCATTACTGCTCTTAACCTCCGTCTTAACCCTGTATCCTTCAATGAACTTCATGGACACTTGTTAGCACATGAAATTTTGCTCAAAAGCACCTAGGAAACACCATTTACAAACATTGCTTACCAACAACCAAATCAAAAATCTGCTATTGTCTCAGCATCATCTTCATCTCACATGGCTGCCTTTCGCCCTCCAAACACCAATTGACCTGGACCATTCAATTCTAACAGACGGCCATGAGGACCTTGCCAAATTTGCAAAAATCGTAACCATACCGCCTACCGGTGTAGGTATCGCTACCAGCGCCCTTTTTCTTCTGGTAATGGCCAATATTCTTCTGGACCACAAGCTAATGTCTCTAGGCTCCAAAATTAGTCCATTCCTTAGCACACTTCGGTAGTCCTTTCTTCACCCTTGTCTACTCCATAACCTCTCCACACTTCACCATGGTACCCAGACACTAGAGCCACACACCATATAACTCCTGACATCTCCCATCTTGGTGTTGCAAATGAGTATACAGGAAATGATCATATTCGTGTTGGTAATGACCAAGGTCTCAATATATCTCATACTGGTACTACTATATGCACTGCTCCTTCTCGTTCCTTTTACTTTAAAGATGTTTTATTCGTTTTTAAAATTACAAAATCACTTTTATACGTCCAAAAATTTGCTTCTGACAATGCCTGTTATTTTGAATTTTGGCCTAACAATTTTATGATAAAGGATCAGATAAGCGAGGCAATCCTATTGCACGGACCGAGTAAAGATGGTCTTTAAGTGTTGCCGCCTAGTTTAAAGCAAGGTTTTCTTGGTGAATGATGTTCTTTTGAGCAATGGCATGCTCGTTTTGGTCACCCCCACTTTACCACTATTAATTTAAGTAGCTTACCAACCAAATCAAGCTTGTGTTCTTCTTGTGTTTTAGGAAAATTATCTCGTTCCCACTTGCCCTTAGTTAATCACCATACTTCTGCCCCATTCGAGTTGATTCACTCGAATGTCTGGGGCCCTGCTCCAATGACTTCTTCCTTAGGACATCATTATTTTGTGCTTTTTATGGATGATTTCACCAAGTTTACTTGGTTATTCCCTTTATAGAATAAAAGTGAAGTTTATAATACGTTCTTTCAATTTCAAGCATTTATTCTTTGCCAATTTAATTCTCATATTAAACAATTTCAATATGATTTTGGTGGCGAATATCAAAAATTGCATCAATATTTTAAGACTTGTAGAATTGTGCACCATCTTTCTTGTCCATATACTCATGAACAAAATGGCGTTGCTGAGCGAAAAATTCATGACATTGTTGACACAGGCTTAACTTTATTATCTCATGCTCAGTTACCCTTAAAATATTAGAATTATGCTTTACAATCTAGTGGCACTGTAATTAATTATTTACCATCTATCACAACCAACCATACTGCTTCTTTTACAATTTTATTTCACAAATCACCTCCATATGCTGATTTAAAAGTCTTTGGTTATGCTATTTTCCCTTACCTACGTCCTTATAGTAAACATAAATTTATTTTTTGCAGTAAAATGTGTATATAGTTAGGTCACTCTCCTTATCATCTTGGTTATTTGTGCTTAGACAAAGATATAGGAAGGGTATACACAGCTCAACATGCCAAATTTAACGAACATCTATTCCTATTTACATCCAATGTTGCTTTTCATGCGCAACAACATGCTTCAACTCTGTGGCTTCATGTCCAAACCATTTTTAATTTGGAATCCCCAACAGGTATGCCTATTTCATATGCTCCTATCTCCACCTCTTCTTCTTATTCCACTACAAACTCTCCATATTTATCCCCACAACCCACCAATCCTTACCCTTCATCTCTTAATAGTCCTGCTCTCCCTTCATCACCCGCAACTCTTATCATCCTCTGGTTTAAATCTAGTTGTTGATTTATCCAATTATCCCTCTCAACCAAATACTCATTCTATACCTATTCTGGCCACTACACCTATCTGAACTCATCCTATGACACTTCACCCCAATACCATGTCTCACAAATAAGCTTTTCTAACTACTTCCTATCTCCAAACCGAACCTACTACCTACTCTCAAGCCAAGAATCTGAAGGAATGGTGTTTAGCAATGCAAGATGAGATGCGAACCCTTCAAATTAACAACAAATGGTCATTGGTTCCATGTCCTTCAACCAAAAATGTGGTCAGCAATAAATGGGTGTTCCGTATTAAAAGAACTCCATTTGGTCACATTAAGCATTACAAAGCTCGTTTTGTGGAAAAAGGGTACACCCAATGTTCTAGTGTTGACTATCATGAAACTTTTAGTCTGGTGGTAAAGGCAATGATAATTCGCACTATTCTAGCCATTGCTATTAAGAAAAATTGGCCTATTAATCAACTTGATGTTTCTAATGCCTTTCTTCATGGCAATCTTAATGAAGAGGTCTATATCGAACAACCTTAAGGCTTTGTTGACTCCAAACATCCTACCTATGTTTATCGATTCCATACATCTCTTTATTGCCTTAAACAGGCCCCTTGGGAATGGTTTCATAAATTACAAGTGTTTTTATGTGCTTTCAATTTTCACCCATCCAAAGCCGACACCTCTCTTTTTATTTATAATACTGGCATTGATTATTTCTTTTATGTTATGTAGATGATCTCTTAGTTATTGGCTCCATCATTGCTCTTGTTCGCAAGTTCACTTTGGCTATTCAACAAGAATTTCATGCTGAGACTTAGGTTCGCTCCATTACTTTCTTGGCATTACTGCTCATAAAATTTCAGCCAGGCTACTCCTTACACAACACAAATATATGCATGATTTGCTCACTCACACTCATATGGCTGAGGCAAAGCCATGCTCCACTCCAATGGCCTCCTATCTGCCCTTGTCCAAGCAGGTAGTTCTTCAATTTCAAATGGTGATGAGTATCGATGCATTGTTAGTTCTCTGCAGTATCTTACCATCACAAGACCTGACATAGCTTTTTTTGTCAATAAGCTTTGTTAGTTCATGCACTCTCCTACTGAGTCTCATTAGCGTGCCCTCGCTTACTTTGGTACTTAAAAGGAACTTCTTCTCATGGCTTACTTCTATCTAATGATTCAGACTGCACTCTTCAATGTTTTAGTGGCAGTGACTGGGGTGGATGCCCGGATGATCGAAGGTCTACAAGTGGCTATGGGGTCTATCTTGAGAAATCTCTTATCTCTTGGATGTCCAAGAAGGAAAATACTATTGCTCGTTCATCTACTTAAAGTGAATACAAAGCACTTGCTAATGTCACTGCCGAATTACTATGGTTACGTTCCTTGCTCAACGATCTTAGTGTTTTTCAATACCCTAAGACTTTGTTGTGGTGTGATAATATTGGTGCCATTTACCTATCAGCTAATCCAGTCTTCCATGCAAGAATAAAGCATATGGAACTAGATTTTCACTTTGTTCATGAACAAGTTAAAGTTGGCTTTCTCGACGTTAAATTTCTAAAATCTCAAGATCAGCTTGTTGATGTCTATACAAAACCATTGGGCAAAGAACGCTTCTGCACTCTTCGCACTCATATGTCTCTACTTCCTTTGCCCATGGATTTGCAGGGGGTGTTAAAGAATAGTAATTTATTGTTATTACTTTATTATTCTATTTGTTGTATTGTTTTGTAGGCTATTGTGATTGTTATATAGGCTACTATTCATCCTATATATACCTTGTATTTTTATTATTTGAATATATAGAAAATATCATTCAATTACTTTGATAAATGCATATGTAGTTTATTATGAATTCAAAAATATACTTTACATAATTTAAGGATAATCACACATAAATTCAATAGTACTTTATGGGACATGCAAATTCAATCTAAGTCTTAGCCCAATTAATATATGGAAAAAGATACATGTCGCTACTCATAACTCTTAAGACTAAGAGTAGTGACATATACCTTTTTGCCCCTTATAAATAATTTAAAAATTTAAAAAGAAATTATAAATTATAGGTGTTTAACCTTGCACCAGGAATTCACCTCATGGCACTTTAGGTTTTAATTCCAAATAAAAAATTATTTAAGAAATGAAATTTCAAAAAAAAACAAAAAAAGAAAATTAAAAATAACATGGGGTAATTTTTAAATTTTTTGTTTTATTTGGACGCGCAACGTCGCGAAACACTACACGTATCGCTAACCTTAACATATGCCCAATTAGTAAAAAACAGAATTAAGAAATAGATTATATGTAAGTTTAATAATTGTAGATTGAAACTCACAAGGATGAAGTTTTTTATCTGATTTCTGGTTAATTTGAGCTCAGCACTTGTGTCCCTGTAGGTTTCCAATAATATATGTATCAGATCCTTCCCTTCATCATCTTCTTTGTGCTCTGAATTATTCATCTGATTATCTTCGTAATCCCTGAAAAGCTGTTCCATTAGCCTGTCAAATTCCCAAGTAGCAGATACAAGCTTTTTCCCATGTCCTGAAAGATCAAAATTCTTCAAAGGACCAAAGATTTGAGTGAAACTCAGCTTTGCTGCATGTCCCATGATTGCCCCAATGGCTTTCCTTAGATCAGAAGGCAAATTAGGGTTCTCTTCGCATCTCTTGCCCAAAGCCATCTTGCAAACAATGCTATTCGCCAAGTTTGATAGCTCCACACCTAAATCCCAAGTTTCTCCAGCTCGAGACTTGTCCACTAACGATTTCAAGAACTTTAATGTCTCTTGCTCTCGAATATCGCTGAAATGAACAAGCTGTTGCCCCGTAAATAGCTGTGTCTTGGATAACTTCTTCATGAACCGCCAGAAAGGACCGTATTCAGAATTGACGAAACTAACACCCTCATAAATGTTAAACTTTTTGAAACCAGGACCAAGATTATACTTGGAAGCAAAATTAGCATCATGGGTTTTCAATATTTCTTTGGCTGTGATTGCGTCAGACACTACGACAACATTTCTTCCTCCCATGGATATTCTCATGATAGGGCCATATCGGCTTGCTAAGTTTCGAAGGGATTCTGGTAAACTAGAGCTAAGCAAGTGAAGGTGACCGATGATGGGCAGTGAAAAAGGACCTGGAAGGTGGCGGTAGCTGCGAGTCTTGGCACAAGAGTTGATTAGTGTTTTGATTAAGGGACGCACCAGAAGAGCAGCAATGATCGAAGTGATTAAACAGGAGCAATAGTATGTGAAATCAAAGCTACTAGTTGCCATGGCGATGAATTATTTTCACAAGGTATGCATCAAATGAGAAGGAGTTTCTTGGCAAACTCATCAAACAATTCATCCATATTTTTACTTCCAAAGTGTATTTAGTATCGGAACTTAAATAGATTGATAATTTTAATAATTAGTGTCTGTTTTCTGATATGATTATTATTTTGTTTTCTTTGCAATGGCAAATAAGAGAAATTCACTGTCCGGATATCATATTCAACTCGATAGACAAACGTTTATGTCCATTAACTGAAGGACCACATAAGAAAAGAACATTTTTCCTATCGAAACTTGATTGATTATGTACGTCATGGCTCATGCAATTACACATATATACATTTTCAATTATAATCCTT
>CATIWM010092730.1:0-16660 GCA_949671775.1 Mallotus repandus | reverse complement strand
AGAAGATGAAGGTAAAATCTTGATTGTTAGCTTATATGTTGATGATCTGATTTTTACTGGTAATGATGAAAGCATGTTTGTCAAATTCAAAAATTCTATGAAACTTGAATTTGATATGACTGATCTGGGAAAGATGAAGTATTTTCTGGGTGTGGAGGTTTTACAAAATTCTGAAGGCATTTATATTAGTCAAAAGAAGTACACAAAAGAAGTCTTGGAGAGGTTTAAGATGGAGAAGAGTAATAGTGTGAAAAATCCCATTGTTCCACGTGTTAAATTAATGAAATATGAAGGAGGAGTCAAGGTGGATGCTATAATGTACAAACAACTGGTTGGAAGTCTTATGTATCTGACTGCAACTAGGCCTGATCTAATGTACGTAGTGTGTCTCATTAGCAGATTCATGTCAAGTCCAACTGAGTTGCATTTACAAGCTGTGAAAAGGGTGTTAAGATACTTGAAAGGTACTGTGGATTTGGGAGTGTTTTATCAAAAGAAGGGCAATGGAGAGTTGATGGCATATACAGATAGTGATTATGCAGGAGATGTGGATGACAGGAAAAGCACTTCTGGTTATGTATTTCTACTCAGTGAAGGAGCTATGTCATGGTCCTCTAAAAAGCAGCCTGTGGTTACATTGTCTACTACCGAAGCAGAATTTGTGGCTACTGTTTCTTGTGTATGTCAAAGGGTGTGGATGAGAAGAGTCCTGGAAAAACTTGGTCACTCTCAAAGAAAGTGCACCACAGTGTTATGTGACAACAGTTCCACTATTAAATTGTCCAAGAACCCAGTCCTGCATGGACGCAGCAAACACATTGATGTAAGGTTTCATTTCCTACGTGATTTAACCAGAGATGGAGTAGTTGAACTGAAGCATTGTGGCACGCATGAACAAGTTGCTGATATTATGACAAAACCACTCAAGCTGGATGTGTTTTTAAAGTTGCGTGAGTTGCTAGGAGTATGTGTTGTGCCGGGAGTAAACTGAATGCATTATTACAATCAGTTTAGGGGAGAAATTGTTAGGTTAGAATTTGTCAAGATTTTATTTAACTAATAATCCCTATTATTTGGGACATGTAGTTAGAATTTGACTGTTTCTTTAGCTACTTACCACGTCTTTAGGAGTTGCAAACGTGGGCTGTTTGTTTTTCTTTTATCTTCTTGTAAGGCTTATATAAGCCATGAGTTTGTTTGAATTAATATGACAAACATATACTCTTCTGTGTGAACTATAAGATACCTAAAATTTAACAATTTCATGGGCCACAAGACTAGTTCAGGCCCACTGTGTTACCTATCGTCTTCCTCAGGACTCGGACACTAAAACCCTAAAGCATAATAAATTTTCAAATTTTCACCTTCTGCAGTCTAGGCCTCTGTTCATCAAACTCAACAACAATGGCGGACACCGTGCAATACCGCCTTGAGCGCATGGTCGACGAGCTGGACGACCTAGAAAGGCGCGGTCTTTTTACTCGTCAAGAGATTGCTGAGATTGTCAAGCAAAGACGCAAATTCGAGTACAGATTGAAAAGACCAAGTCCATTGAAACAGGACTATTTAGCCTACATAGAGTACGAATCTCAACTCGACTCGCTTCGCCGCCTAAGAAAGAAATCGGTGGCGCGTGACCTTAAGAAAAAGGGAAACAAGAAAATGAAAATGTCTGTTTCTGATTTTGCCGGTGTATCAAGAATTGTTAATATTTATCATCTTGCTGTCACCAGATATAAAGGAGATATAGACCTTTGGTTTCGATATCTGGAGTTTTGTAGAGCGCGCAAAAATGGCAGAATGAAGGAGGTTAGTTGAATTTGTTCTGCTTATTAATGCGTCTAAATTATGATTTAATTGTTGATTTGGCTGTTTCTGCTTTGTTCGTTAATGCTTATGGTTTTTCAGGTACTGGCCCAACTAATCAGGTTGCATCCAAAAGTACCAGGAGTTTGGATATATGCTGCAGCCTGGGAATTTGATCATAACTTAAATGTAGCAGCTGCGCGTGCTCTAATGCAGAGTGGTTTGAGAGTGTGCCCTAAATCAGAAGACCTGTGGATAGAGTATCTTCGAATGGAACTCACATACCTTAACAAGTTGAAAGCTCGGAAGGTTGCTCTTGGAGAAGATACCGGAACTCTGCTTCGTGATGATAGGGATGCTGATGAGCAACATTGGAGAGATGAAAATAATGGGATGTTTATGTCACTTGATGGAGAAAGAGGGAATAGTGATGGAAATAAAGTTGATGTTGAGGAGAAGGTAGATTTGTTTCGAGAACAAGGTTCCAATATCCTTCGGACAATCTATAGTGGAGCTATTGAAGCTCTTCCTTCTAGTTTTGGCCTGAGAAAGCGGCTATTTGAGATATTTGAGGCAACAGAATTGGCGCATCCGGAAGATATGCGCAAGGAGATCCTGGACGATATGAAGAGAGATTTTTCTAAAGACTCTGAGTACTGGGACTGGCTTGCTAGACTTGAAATGACTGATTCTATAAGTATGCAGGAGACAGCTGAAGGTAGAATGCCTCCACAATTACAAAAAGCAGTTCGGGTACAACTCTGCAGAACCTAGTGAAATTATTGAAACTTAAGATTTGTTGCTTATTGCATTTCTTTTGATATAAATTTCGTGCATTCTTGAATCTTGTCATCTGACTAGCATCTTCTATTTCAGTGAAATTAAAATATAGATATTTTATACCTGAGTGCTTTTCTTATTTGTTATTATCTGCTTGTCACCCTTGATTCTCTGCTCTGTGTAGGTTTATGAGGATGCTTTGCAATATCTGCCCTCTCCCACTATGTTCAGTCTATATGCAAAGTTTTTTATGGATGTTATTGCTCCTAAAAGAGTAGAAAACCAACTCGTTGGGATAACTGGTCACATTGAGAATTATATTTCTCATCTCTTAATGATATATGAGAAAGCAGAGACATTGGGGTGCATTACTGAGGATCTTGCTTGTGAATATGTTTCATTTTACTTGCAACTAGGAAGAATAGATGAAGCAAGGAAGTTAGCAGAAAAACTGTGCACTGGAAAACTTTCAGATTCAGTAAAATTATTGCTTTTAAGGGCCTCACTAGAAATTAGGTATTTCACAAACAGTACCCCTGGACTAAGTGAAAGTGATCAGCTATCCATCTTTGGGCTCCTTAGAAGTGTGCTGACTAAAGTTCCAGCATCAAAAGCTGGGGACTTGTGGGTTATGGTACGTTTTTATTCTCTTTTAATTTTTGCCATTTCTATTGTCAAAGTTTTGGATTGTGGGTTTAACTAATCTGATCTCATTTTGGCCTGCCCTTACTAGCACTATTTCTTTTTGTCTAATTAAGAGTCTGCCTATTGGAGATATCTGTTAAGATGTGCATTATTTTAAGTAGTATCCTAATGAATACATGATCAAATGGGACTTGAATAAATGAAAAAATTTCTGTGCAGATAAAGTTCAGGTCCTTTTCATATACTTTTTAGGGTTTCTTTCTTTATGGAAATTATCACAGTTCCCTCCTTTGGTGCTTCATGGATAGAAAATGTTTGGCAGATCCATAAAGTTACTTTTGTTATGAACATTATGCATTTAGTCTATTTGCAGGTAGCATGTCTGGCTTGATTAATCTACTAAATGAAGAAGTTTGAAGGTCCAAACCAAATTTTTTGATATAATATCATATTGCAGGCAATGAATACTTTTGCAACAGAAAAACGTTATTTAGACAAGCTGGTTAAGTTGTCAATCGTTTCAGTAGCCAAAGATGGTGGCAGTGATGATGGGTTCTCCCTCCCTTCTGCTATTGTAAATTGCATTTTCCAGAAAGGGGGAATTCAACGTGCAAGAGAGATATATAAGCGGTATGTTTGTAACTTAATAGCTAAGAAGAATTATCTGTAAGGAGCCCAGAAGTCATTATTGACTGCATAATAGTTTGTGATACAGTGTAAGGAGAATATCCAGTCAGGGAAAAATTACTGGACATAAGGCAGTCCTTTGCTAAACTCTAAATACGGGGACATTGTTGTCTTAATAAGTGATTGTGATGCACTATATTTGGAAACATCAAACATAGTAATTCTTTAACTAAAGATGTGAATCAACCATCTTTGTTTTGGTTGCAGTTTTCTGAACTTACCCCGTCCTGGACTTGCTTTTTACGAAACTTGCATTGAGTTGGAAGAGAATCTTGCATCAATTGGCGTTAAAGATTGTCTCGGAAAAGCAAGAAAGATGTATGAATCTGCACTTGCAACTCATGGCCAAAATGTGAGACTGTGGCGAGACTATTATGCCATGGAGGTTAAGGTAAAATTTGTTCATATTTTAATTGGATAAATGCATAGTTTCACCCTTGAACTTTACACAATTAACCTCTGACACTCATCAACTTTTATTATTTTCTATTCAACTTTTAGACTTTTAATTTGAATCTTTTTCACCTTTCAATTTGTAGTTTTTGATTCTATTTAACTCATACAAATATCAAAATGAATAGAAATTTAATATAAATTGTTTTAAGCCACATAAAATGCTAAAGTTTGCTTCCTAACAATATGAATAGAATTAAAAACTAATATAAAAAAAAGTTAGAAAAATTTAATTTTTAATTATATTCTCTCTTTCTTTAAACTTTATTTTAGTTTGTGTAAGTTGCTCTTGTATTTATACCAACATTGATTTAAAAAATGCTTCAATTTTATGTATTATAGGGTTAGATATGTTCAAATTAAAAGTTCAAAGATTGAATAGAACATAATAAAAGTTAAGGAGTGCTGGAGGTTAATTGAGTAAAGTTCAGGGGTGAGACTGTGCATTTGGCCTATTTTAATTCTTTGGAGATTACATTTGCCATTGTTGTTTTCCAACTCTTTCGATACTGCCTTTTACATTTTCCAAAGGGAATGCACACATATATCACAGCACTTGATGAATTTTAACAAAATGCAGCTTTAGTGCTATATCAATTTCAGCTTAGAAAATAAGTTATGACTTGAAATTAATGATGCCCTACTCAGCAACTTTGATGTCTTATTCTCAAAATGGCATCCTATCAGGTGCATTTATCCATTGTTTTCAGTATACTAACAAATCTCAACTCTCTACATGTACAGCTGGGAACATCAGAAACCGCAAATGATGTGTATTCGCGTGCACGGAGGATTCTTGAAAATTCTGCTTCATTTATTGCTTCGACAGATTTTTTGTAATTTAGGAGTAAAATAAATATTTTGAGTTTAGGCCTGGATAATATCTTGAGTCATTTTTGTAATTGCGGGGTGAAAACATAAAAAATAGGCCATTTTGTTTCAAAATTTAGCAAATCTCTTTTCATAGTTTGCACTGGGGGGCAAAGACTGCAAGCCAATTCCCGTCGGGCACAATATTGGCGGATAAGTACACCACGTTGAGCACTTCTAACCAATCGAGCACGGTATACCGGAGGCTTTAGCAGAGAAAATAATATAGCATGGAGAAGCTCAACACCAATTTTCTTAGATATTGAGACTCGAACAAAATTAAACATTTCTTTACAAACAATAACGGCAGGTGTGAAGCAGCATCCTCCTGACTTTTTATTACCAATAAAAGGACTTAATACACTGACAATTTTGCTTTAGATATCATAAACGATATCTGAATATAAAGTGCACTAATTTACAAATTTTCGTGGAACAAGAAGCCAATTCAGATCCTAGAAAAATCGACTTTCTTTCAAGGCTGAAGTGTGCTAGGCCATTGGCCACTGTGGACTTACAACCTCAAGAGTGCTAAACACCAGTCGCATCCGTCCTGCAACAACTGATGTCTCCTCAGAATATCCCACAACTGCCATTTGTTCTAGCTGAAGAGTCTTCACAGGAAGCCTTCGGCAAACAAAACAAAGAGAGTATATGAGTGCCACAATAAGCAAAAGTATTTCAATCACTGACAGTACCATTGGTCCAGAGTCTTAACATATTCTACAAGTCATCAGAGTGGTGCTGCTATTTTGTTAATAATAATGTCAATTCTTTTCTCAGAGATGCATCTTCATATAAACTACCGAAATGAAAGCACTAAAAGGAGCTCACCATGCCATTCCCTTCACATAATATGCATTTGCTATAAGAGCACAAAAACCTTTCCATTGAAGCAGCGTTTCATCAGAAACTGGAGGTGTGGAAGACCATCTAACTATAGTTGGTTGGGGAGTACACAAAATGGTGATGAATATAATGCTCAACCATAGAATACATTCGTCTACCTGCACCTTAGAATATAAAGAATGAGGTTCCACATCCTATACTGTTATCCGTTAATAATTTAAATTTTAAAGTGATGATAAATAATGTTGATGGTTTATGATGAAACTAATTGCCAGTTGATAGCAATACATCAAACTTCTAATGAAGAAACACATATATATATGTGGAACGCATAAAAATTGGAAAGCAGAATTTTGCAATATTAGAATAGAGATCCAGAAATGAAAAACCTTAAAGAAAATCATTCTCTTGACATGCATTTAGGAACTCAAGAGAACAAATGAAACAAAGGGCATGTATTCTTTATAAGCATACTTTAACATTTTCCTTCCTTGTGTAGCTCTTTCAGTTTCAAATAAAGGCAGAAGCTTTTTGACAATATTGATGTAGGAAAATGGATATGATTGAATGATCAGGATAATCTTTTCAAAAGTTAGAAGTATTAACTTAGTTCAAGGCCCCTACTTTTCCTGTTTCTTCACAAAGCTTGCAAGTGTAGTGCGTTAAACTAGGAGACATGCATTAATCATGAATTAAACCAAGTAGGGGTGACTAACCTCCCTTGCAGATATCCTGGATTTCACACTGGTGCTTCCTCCAAAATTCTGCATTGCTTCAATTTCAACCCCAGATTCCTTCATGGCAATAAGTTCCTTGCGTAATCCCTCATCAGTGCAGCCTAGTGCATATGCATTCACCCCAGCCCTGATGAACTCCTGATATACATAACCAAAACATGTCATTCAGAAATTGAAGCGTGTAAAAAAGCCTGACAAATTGATAGACATGAGCAAATAACTGAATATACTTTTAAGTTGTCACCTCCTCCACGGTCAATGACATTCCTGTATCGCCTAAACAAACTGATTGCTATGTTCCGAGATGAACGATACTCATCATCAGGTGAAATAGCATCATGTGATCGACACTGCAACAATCAAAATAAGCAAAGAATTGCTCAATCAACAAAAAAAGAGAGAAGAAAACAAAAGAAGGATTTCAGCCCTGAACTGCTCTAATACTCACCAGCCATCTGTTTGAAGCCACTCGTTGCGATAAGTGATGAGTCCTGAGCTGGCTACGGTCATTCCAAGAAAGAGAACAGCTGTGAACTAAATTACTACTACATGGAACACATAACAGGCTAGGAGAGACTGCAGGAACAGTCAAGGAATTGAAATGAGCAGTCTTGCATGGAGAAGCATCATGGAGATTGTTAATGCCCGCATAAGGGAGGCACTTGGTAATTACTCCAGACAGATAGACCATTACCATGGCTGAACCATGATCATTACCTTCAAAAAAGAACAATAATCTTGGTTACTGATTGTAAAATTAATAACTAAATGACATTGATAGTTTCTGATTGGTAAAACTATATCATTTATAGTTAAATTCTCATTCTAAGAAAATAAAAAATTCTTCATGTGCTTAAAATAAAACCACAATCAATTGCTGCATCTAAATCATTGGTGTTCACACTCCATGTCTAAATTTTCGATCATAACAAACAGATAAATAACTGAAACACTTAATAGGATGAAAGCAAAAACCAGAAGAAGAAGAAGAATTACCTGGATTGGATTAAAAAGAGCTCATCCGTATCAGGAAAAAGAATAGATATATATTTTGGGAGCAGAGGAGAGAAAAAAAAAGAGTGTAAAGAGTGGAAGCAAAAGAATCTTGAGGATGGTATCAAAAGCCACGAATTTTAAACAAATGGGTAACCAAAGAAAGATTGTCGATTTTGATTCAAAATGAAATTTTTATGGCTGTCATGAGGATTCCGAAGTGGGGTTGCTTTGCTTCTGACTTTGAAGGCTTTGTCATTTCTCTATTTTGCGTGGCACTCTGTCTGTCTTTGTTTTACCCCGAAACCAAAAACCAAAACCAAAAACCAAAACCAAAGCAACCTTGTCGTCGCATTTCTGTTATCTGAGCCGTCCCTGTTGCGAATCCAATTATTCAGAATTTCGGTCCACTACAGGCCCGATCCCTGATAACCTTAAACTAAATAAGCCCATCTTTTTCTCATCCACCGTTGAATTTACTAAAAAAAAAAAAAAAGTGCAGTGCAATGCAATTTACTGTTGTCACTCAGAACCAACAACCACCAAATGGTTGTCAAATGCTAAGGCGCAAGTCTGCCAATAGCAGTGCCTAACAAGAGTGGAATCCTTATCGAATGACTCTCACTAACCATCTTTTCCTTTGTTTTTAACTCAACACAACACACTGATAGGTCAGCTGACTCTAATTCCATGCTCTCACTTGCATCATTAGAACCATACGCTACTTATCTTCACCGCTCCACCTGTGTACCCACATCATTGAATCAACGGCAAAGATTTTCTAGTGGCAGATTGTTTACTTTCACAACCGTCAAATTCTGAGAGTGTAAAACACCTGTAAAAAAAGACACAGAAGTGATTGGCTTGCACATAGCCCCAACACCACTCACTACCGATGGGGCTTTATCCTCCACCCACTACGCTCACCCACCAAACCTCTCATCTCCAATTTTTTTTTTTTTTTTTTAAAAATACTAATAATACAAAAAAGAAAATGCATATATTAAAAAAAATATCCTTTTTTATCCCATATCTAGAGAATAGTGCACCGATGCTCTGTTGGGCTCTCCTCAGATTTGCTTTCTTTTGAGCAATACCACCACCAACCACTGTAAGCCACCGTTCTTGTGTTCTTTTTGTTTATGGGTTTATTCATTACTATTCGATCGTGCTTTAAAGTTTCCATCTTTTTTCTATCTTCAATGCTTGATTCCATTTCAATAAGATGTTGTGTTGCCTGATTGGATGCTGAGGTGGAAATGAGATCTAGATTACTTATTGACTGTTGTCAAATACCCATTCTTTTGTTTTACATGAATTGTTCAATGACATCTTACATCTTGGGAGATTGTTTTATTCCAGTGCTGGTTTTCTGGAAATTATAGGTTAGCAGCAGATTCTGAAAGAGATGTTATAATGTGCTCAGTTTTACAAAGATGTTTTGATGGATTAGGACATTAGATAATGTTATAGTGCATGGTTTGCAGGAACTTGAAAGCATCTTGCTATAAAACTCATCTTTTCTTATAGAACCACTGGGAAAGGTTATTGCTTGCTTGTTAGTGTACCAAATACCAATCTTTTTCATAAAATGGTATGTTATGTGGAATGATATACCATCATTTCTACAATATATTTAGCAAATAATTTGCTTGTACTTTGTCTGCAATTTCTAAGTACTTCAATATTCGCACTCACATTTTTTATTTTGTTTCTCTCTTCGTGGCTTGTCTATACTATCAACATTTAATGATCTGAATCCAATTGCTCTTCTGGACACCGTGTCTGCTGATTCTTTCTGATGTATCATGTATCTAAGAATTTTCTTGATATTGTTTTGAACAGGCATATTCATCTTAGAAAATGAGAGGAGGTCTATGGCAACTTGGTCAATCCATCACCCGCCGTCTTTCTCAGGTTGATAAGAAGGCTGTGGCTCGTCGATACTTTGCCTCTGAAGCTGATCTCAAAAAGACAGTTCTTTATGACTTTCATGTTGCTCATGGTGGGAAGATGGTTCCGTTTGCTGGGTGGAGCATGCCCATTCAGTACAAGGACTCTATCATGGACTCCACTGTGAACTGTAGGCAGAATGGTAGCCTCTTTGACGTCTCCCATATGTGTGGGCTGAGCCTCAGGGGAAAGGATTGCATTCCTTTCCTCGAGAAGCTTGTTATTGCTGATGTTGCTGGGCTTGCAGATGGAACTGGCACTCTAACTGTCTTTACAAATGAGAAGGGAGGATCAATTGATGATTCAGTGATCACCAAAGTGAAGAATGATCACATATACTTAGTTGTGAATGCTGGGTGTAGAGATAAGGATCTGGCGCATATTGAGGAGCACATGAAGGCATTCAAGGCGAAGGGTGGTGATGTCTCGTGGCACATCCATGATGAGAGATCTCTTCTTGCACTTCAGGTGAGTCTTTTATTCATCAGGTTGTTTCAGTTTTCACCATGAACCTTTTATATGTGTTAAGTGCTAGTTCAATATTTTATCTTGATCTTTCTTTATCAATCTTGTTGCCATAGACAAAATTAAGAATTTCTTTCAGCAATTGTTGGATCACATTGTTAGAGGCATTATACATATAATTATATCATTATGCTTTGCACACCATAACAGAACTTTATTGCTTGTCATATCTTCCTTTTCGGTAAGACACCAATATTTCAGAAGTAATGATAAAATTGTTAGTTTAATTATTCTGATAACTATTCTTAGTGACATTCATGAAGGATTTTCTTGAATTTTCTGGTGCAGGGTCCTCTTGCTGCCCCAGTTCTTCAGCACCTGACAAAGGAGGATCTGAGCAAGTTATACTTCGGAGAATTCCGTATGTTAGATATCAATGGATCACACTGCTTTCTCACCAGGACAGGGTATGATCTTTTAAACTTCACTTATCATCTCCTTTGTACATATCCATGTTACGGCATGCGTGTCCTTTTGCAATCTAGAGCTATGGTTAAATGTCTCTACTTATCAAGATTAGCTCTTTTGTGGATATTCTCTATTTGTGATTTTCTTAATGATTGCGTATTTAGCTTACCTTTTTTTTTTTGTGCGAGTCTACTAGTTTTCCCATGCAACATTCTTTTAATCTACTGAATTGTGTAGATTTTGACTGGGAAAGTGGCCTATTTGTCTCTTCATTGAGTTTTCCAGATACACCGGCGAAGATGGATTTGAAATCTCAGTTCCTTCAGAGCATGCTGTGGATCTTGCCAAGGCAATCTTAGAAAAATCTGAAGGAAAAGTAAGGCTGACAGGGCTGGGTGCACGTGACAGCCTCCGACTTGAAGCTGGGTTGTGTTTATATGGTAATGACATGGAACAGCATACAACACCCGTAGAGGCTGGATTGACATGGGCCATAGGGAAAAGGCGAAAGGCTGAAGGTGGCTTTCTTGGTGCTGATGTAATACTCAAACAACTATCAGAGGGTCCCAAAATCAGGCGTGTAGGATTTACCTCTTCTGGTCCACCACCTAGATCACACAGTGAGATTCAGGATGATAAAGGTGAAAATATTGGAGAAATCACCAGTGGAGGATTTAGTCCTTGTCTCAAGAAGAATATTGCAATGGGGTATGTAAAATCTGGATTGCACAAGGCTGGCACTAACGTTAAAATAATTGTACGAGAGAAGGCCTATGATGGAGTTGTCACAAAAATGCCATTTGTACCAACTAAATACTACAAGCCGTCCTAACTCTTGGACTTTCTGAGTTCCTGTTTACACTTGCGCTTGTTAAACTCGATTATTTTCTATAACTCTCCTTTTTCTGTCTGCGATAAGTTCATGCATTTCATAATTATATATTTGTGGTTATCAGATGTGAATAATGCAATTACATGCTTCAAATGGAGGAGCATTAATTTTCTTTGAGATGTTGGAGGAGCACTAGTTCAGTGTCATAATAATAAATGAAAATCACAAGGCAATTAACTTGTTTAAAGTTTCTTTTGCATTTCATGTTAGTGCATAATGTGTGTCAATTCTCAACAGGAAAGTAAATACCAAAATGCAAACCATTTTTGCTGCTGGATTGGAATAATCGGGAAATAGCTCCCTGGGTATCATTATTAATGCAGGCTTTAAAACATATCTTATAGTTATTATTCATAATTTTGCCGACTCTGTCCACTGATATGGTATGAGACTCAAATAAAAGATCTGGGCGCAAACATAACCTTCCTCCCACCATCTAAACAAGAAGCAATTTCACAAACAGGACAGAACGTGATCAGATCAGTAATGTGACATACCACATGAAGTAGCAAAACACCAGCATTTATCATTTGATAAACAAGCAGCAGACTACATGCTATATAAGATAAACTAATACAGCCATTCAGCCAGTTCCAAAATTCAAATTATAAGTAAAGCTTGACCACAATTGCCAATGGTAAAGATTTACATCCTGTTTCTCCAACTACAAGAGTTTACATATTATTAAAATTACAATCACAAAAACCAGGTTCGAGAGAAACAATCAATGGTTCAGATAATGAAAGGCAAGGGCTATAAATCATGCTTTCAGGTGCTAATTCTGAGGAGATCAATAAGGGAGAAAAAAAAAGACCAGGGACTTTCACGTTCATTCCCAGCAAACTGACTTTATCAAAACAATAATCCAGATCAAGTCCAACAAACACAGATTTCATTGTGTCGCGCATGCACTGAGCCTATTTTTTACCCTTCTTTTTTGTTGTTGTAGTAGTTGTTCTCAAAAATCTACGCTTCCGTGTATTAGCAAACTCTCCAAATTTATGACCAACCTTTGCTTCAGTGATCTTACACCGAATAAATGTTCTTCCATTGTAAATTCGTACAGTGGAACCAACAAATTCTGGTAAAATAACAGATCTACGTGACCAGATTTTTCTGTTAGCAAGAAGATCTTTTTTCTTCTTCATTTTCAGCAGGAATGCATCAACAAAAGGAAGTCTTGTTGCAACATTCTTCCTTATCTGCAATATCATATGTTGCAGATTAGGAAGCAACAGTAGCAGGATTCCTTTTATATAGAAGGAAGGTTAAGGAAAGGAAGGCAATATCACTCTGAATGCATAGGCGCCTTCACAAAAGCTGCTTTAAAGAAATAAAATAAAATACAATAATATGATGCACTTACTCTTCTTTCACCTTCACCAGACATATCTGCAGAAAAAGGCCTGCTCAGCATAGGAACAGGAGAATCCATTTGGAGAAAAGGAATATCTCCCCTGTAAAAGAGGAATGTTAATGAAAAAGTTAGCCGCAATGAAATTGGAAAAGACATGAAAGTTCACTGCATTAAAGACAATAAACCCTTGTTTTAATCTTTCTGAAGTATGCTATAAGCATTACCAATTAATTTTCCTAGGTTTGTTTAAAGAAGAACTATTGTACATGGAACTTGTATGTGTGTGTCAAGTTAAAAAAAAAAAACACGGAAAAGAGAAAATAAAGCTAACCTTACAGGTTTTAGACAAACTGACAATCCTGTAAGCAAACGAACTTCATAGAAACAAGGAGAAAGGGATTATGAGCAGATGCATAAATAATGCACCAAATAGGCAGATACTAGAAATATAATGCACAACATAGGTACCTAGATAACCATGGCGATCAACGGTCCGCAAGTTACTTGATCCTCCCCCAAAAAGAGAAGTCTAAACAGTGAATATTAAAAGTGATAAGAACCATCTAATCTTACATACAACATTACCAGCTATAATTTCAAAATGAACCGCAGCTAAATGAACCATTTTCAGCAAATAAGGAATTAAATTCATGAAATACATAGAGACCGTCTATATCAAAAGGAAAAGGTAACAGCAATACAAATGTCGGGTTTACCTTTTTCACTGCCACAGAATAAGGTCGTGACATTGTTGTCAAATAAGATCCAGTACTGCCTAGCAATGACTGCTCTAACACCTATTTCAAAAGCAAATACAGACAATCAAACTCGAGTTCAACCAACGAAACTAGAAATCAAATTTGGAATAGAAAAAGGAGCAAATAACAACATACCGAAGAAGCGCCATAGAGAACTTTTCGCCTTACACTTGCCCACATAGTTTACTGGAAGCTAAAGAAAAACCCAGAACTTGAAAATGATTAATAAGGTAAAGTGTAGTTGGAATTCATTGAAGAATTGAAAATTGAGTTAACAAAGATCACATTTTTATTCTTCTTTTAGAACAGAGAAACAAAAGAGGAAAAACCTGATTCAGAACGGTGATTACAATGTAAAGTGTTAGCCTTTTGGAGTGTGGAATTTTAGCAGAGAGAGGCCACAGACCAGTGTCAGTCTCAATCTCAAACGGGGGAAGAGAAGCTTGGGATTAAGGAAGGTGCAACGCAGAGGAAAATACCTAGCAGGCCCCTCGATCAGAATCTAAAGGGCTAATTTAGGATGAATAGGCTTGGCCCAAGCTGTGTAAGCCCCAAGAAGTGACCCAATCTGTATCAATCAATTCCAAGTTCAAATAAATAAAAATCAATTCCAAGTTGCACTAATTCATCTTTGCAAGAAAGTCAAATGCTTCCCAAATTTTGGGAAACGAACGTAGCCACCCTATCCAGACCTTTATCTTGTATGTCTCTGCCATAGAACTTTTCAGAACTTCCTCAGTCATATACATGGTTTCATCCCCATTTATATACATATTCAACTTGTTTATTGTTGACAATTAATTTATTGGCTGTCCAATTAAAAGTTCAACAGCGTGATGGTTTTAATTAACTTTCAATAATCCCATTACCGGTCAAGTGTCACGGGAACACCTCAATCTCTAGTCTATCCCCTCTCCTTTTGTAATTTAGTAAAAAAGTTAATTAAGTTTCAATATGAGAAAAAAATAATTTTCTTTTCATTAAGAAAAATGAACAAAATTTCGCTATGATTTACATTTTATCTAGTATCATGTAATATACAACAAGGATCTGTCAAGAGTCCTAAACAAAAATTAACAAATCAATAAGGATTAGTTGTGGGCACAAAGAAAAATGTCCAGCTCATCATCAAAAGAGTTTGCTTGCGAATTCGTCTATGTCAGTTCCATCTATACGACAAGCTGACGATTTCTTGGCAAGATCTCTAAGCTCTGGCAAGCTTCTTCCAAGTTGTAAAGCCATCTTCATTTCCAACATTTCCTCATCTTCTCCACTTTCCAATTCTGTTTCTTTTAGTAGTGTAGACTCAATTGATTCCTCGAAAAGTGAAAAGAATCCAGCACAGTTTCTATACATTTCAACCACCATACCTACTTGGCAAGCATGCTCAAATGTATTAACTGCGCTAGCTAATGCCCCTGCAGCCACTGCAACTATTGGTGCCCAACAATTGTTATCAACAAAGGTTGATCCAGCAGCTGCAATGCCAGTGAGCAATGGACCTGATATGGCTAGAATCTTGTTTATCTTTAATGCCAAGTTGCCTAGTCTCATGTAATCTTCACTATCTTTAGCTTTTATCACTTCAATAACCTCTCGCATTTCTACTTCCATCTCCCTACTCCAACCATTGTTCTTTCTGTTTCTTGCGCTTTTTCTTTGCAAGTCATTTGATTCAGGCCACCAAACAGCAGGCTCAAGTTTCTTAGGAAATTTTTCAATCATTTTCCCTAGTAAAGGAAGTGGGTAAGCTTTGTCAAGAGCCAACACTTTGTCCATTGCATCCTCTACATCCATCTCAGTAGGATCATGAAGAGCAAGTGTAGTTCGTATGCTGCTATAGAGCTGTTTAAACAGTCTCGTGGCATTACGTTGCTCTTCTGCGAGCTGTGAAGGCTGGATTTTGTTCATTATAACTAACATCCCAGTAGCTGCAGTGAATAAAAGAGCTGATGATAACTTCAAAGCCAAAAGTGGAATTCCTGCTTCACCAGTGGCTGCAACGCCAGCCATTGTTGTAGCAGCAGTTAGAGTAATCATGTTAATAGAGTTCAAAAGAAGTTTATTCCAATTGTCACGTTGCTCGCCGATGTTTTTGTGCATCTCTACTCTATCAGCAACAGCTTCTAAGATGGCATATAATCGGGCCGTTGTCTTAGAAACAGTAGTTGAATTAACAGAAGGTTCATCTATGGTTCCGGTGGTGGTGATATTCTTTTCTACTGGAATTGTGCGTGTGAATCCATCTCTTAGATCGAATTCCTGAACCAAGTTTCTTGATGGTACTTTTGGAACTGAGAAACTGATTCTTGGAACAGAAATGGCAACATTAATTCTTGAAGGAGAGTAGGAGGTGGACAGGAGGCTTGAAGTTCGCAAGGAAGACATTAATTACAGGAGTTATGGTCTGCAGTCTGATTATTTTTTTCGTACGTAAAAGAGACGGTGACGATGATGGATGGAATTGAAGGAGGTGCAATGGTTAGCTATTTATATAGAGGGTAAGATATGAGGTATAGTGGAGAAGGAGTCATGGGGTCATGGCCGTTGAATATAGGAAGTGACTGGTTGGTCGAGCTGACCGGACCCATTCCCTCTTCTAACTTCAACACTGAATCCTCCAATTCGTCAGGGCTGACATTGTAAAACTTAGCTGATAAACTGATTAATGCTGAAGTGAGATATTGTTGCCTTTGACATTAGAAAATTATAAAATAATCTCCCACTTGAAAGTGGCATCCATGCCATTGGTGGGGAGCCTTTTAATTGTTCAGATAGAAAATTGAAAATATTGAATTTTCTAGTCTTTAGTCTTCTTCTAGGGCAATTATAAAATCAGGCTCCTGAGATCTATGGCTTCTTAATTTTATCAACAAACTCAAACTCAAGTTATTATATTTGACACATTCTTTAGTCTTTAATTGTTTATATAAATCAACTATATATA
>CATIWM010092702.1:0-11402 GCA_949671775.1 Mallotus repandus | reverse complement strand
TAATTACTGAATTTGATTGCGAAGAACAGGTACCCCTAGCACCTACATAACCTTTCGTTTATGCTTATTCAATTCTTTTTTTTTTTAATTTATGTTCCTAATTAATTGAACTTATTTTTGTAATATGAAATATCAATAAATATAAAAACTCAAATTGAATATTAATTTATATTTTAAAAAAAATAATTAATAGATAATTTTTGTTACCACATTTTTATTTTTGATATCCCGATATTTAGTAGCAACACAAATTCTAACTATTTCAAAGTTGGAAGTAGATAAATCATATAAAAACACAATTCTCTCAACATCTATTTTCTTTTTATATAAAACTAAAATTCAAAATTTTATTTGAAAAAATAAAACTCATTATGACTATAACCAACAGATACTGATTGACCATCTTTTAAAGATAATTATCATCATATTCATAAGTTATTATCTCATTATAAGCACACACCTGCTTATATAATTTAGATTAACTTGGAAAAGTTAGGGCATAAAGAAAGAATCCAATACACCATATATACAAATCAACAAGGCTTTTCCTTTTGGCTTTGCATATGATTTTTGGACTTTCTTTATTAAGGCCGAAGATTAATGTATTCATTGCATGGCTCATGATTTTGGGGCGGCAATTGCAAAATTATATTAAGAATTAGATATACCAATCTTCCACCTAAAACACTATTAATTTATACAAGCAACTGCAATGCACCCTCCATGTTTTGTGTACTTTTTGACATTATTAGGGACTTAATTGCGCAATTCATTCCCCAATAAAAAAAAAGGTGCTATCAAACACATACATATACATGCATAGGCTGTGGCAGCATATGAATATATAAATTACGGCCAGCAAGAAGTAATGAAATAATAACTCTTTTTTTTAAAAGTATTTTAAAGTGTAAAACTTGATTTTTAAGATTCAATTCTTACCGTCATTAATTTAAAATAAAAAAATTATTCTTTATTATTCAGTTTATCAAAACTTATACCATATAACCTCCTATAAAAAATTATATATATATATATAAATTACATCCACCCCAAATCCCCCCATTTGTAAAATGTATATGTGTGATTTTAATAATACAATTATCCTTCGGATTGAAGTTACTAATTAATAGCTCCAACAATAATATTAAACATTAATTTACTAATAAATGATTGCTACATGACTGATTTTATGCATTTTGCTTATTAAGTTAATTTATTTTTATTTTTTCATAGTGAGATTGAAGTAAATATTTATGTCAGAAATTATCATTTTCTTCACAGTGTAATTGTTCTTAATTAACTAGTTTGCATGTCAATAAATATGTTTAAAATAATTATTTCAGTTAAATGCATTTGAAAACAGGTTTTAAGAGACATTTTTTTTATAAAATTAAGTGTTATTGATAAAAATTAAAAATAATACTTTTTTATTAATCATAATACTAATATTTAGGTATCAACAATGATTGGATTAGCTAGTATCATTTGTCAGCATTTTAGTAATATTTTGATTTTGAATCATGTTGCATTAAATTAGTTGTTGAAATTTTTTTACTGTTTTTATAATTATATTTGAATCAAATCAAAATTGATTAATTAAAATTTAATAAATTATAAATATCGATAATTTTTTTTTTAAAAAAAAGTCTTATAAAAATCTTTTGGTGGTTGATATCATAAATGTTGTATTTGGTGATGGGTATCAAAGTTTGGAAATTAATATCATTTATCAAATTGCTATCGAGGATGAATATGCATATCCTTCAATTTTCTCAACTCTTATGTATTATGTATATGAAAATTAGATTGTTGAGCTGGGGGTAGCATTGCACATGGACACACAACATCCATATCTATATCAAATCTAAGTTTATTAACATGTTGATTTGTTTCACCAATACCAATATAATCATAAAAATATATACAAACAAAATTATGATTTTAGCACATATATTACATATTCACACCCAAAAGGCCATTTCTAACTTTAATCTATACTATAATGTATAAGTTCAAAACACATAATTTATATAAATTATAAAACAGAGTTTTCTATCATTGAATTTTTTATTTTTTGATAAATGTCTCTTTTCATATTTCACTATCCACTTCTAAAATTTACATATAAAATTATTAAATTTTCTACTTTTTATAAAAAATTATAAAATTTTCTTATTTTAAAATACACATTTTCTATTCCATCTTAAATACTGTAATTTTATTACATATAAAATATCACTCTTTTATTTCATAAAACATTGTATCTTCTATTTCACCTAATATATTTTTTTTATTCAACCAAAAATACATTTTTATCTTTTTTTTTTCAAAAAAATAATTTTCTCTTTTGTTTAACATAAAAAGTAAAAAATTTATAACTTCTTAATTTTTATTTTATTGATTCAATTATTATTATTATTATTATTGTCGTTATTATTATTATTATTATGCATTGTAAAAATATATATGCACTTTTAATAGAAAAAAAAATATATAATCATCATGTTAAATTTTTAAGTTCTCACCTTTTGTTAAATTGTTTGATTAATTTATAGTTTTAAATTTATTAAAATTATTTTATTAATTATCTTAAAATAATTTTAAAAATATATATTATCAGTTCACGCAAAATGCAGATTAACGACTAGTTATATATTTAACAACGTAACATATTTATGTGAAAATGTACTTCTAATTAAATCTATATAATCTAGCATTGACTCTAAAAATTTATGTGTTCAATTATTAAAATTCTCAATATTATTTGATATTTTAAAATTTTTTTATTTTGAAATATATATTTTCTATTTCATCTAAAACACTATAAATCTATTATTTTTAAAATGCCACACTCTTATTCCATTATAAAATCTGTCTTTGATTTACCTAAAACATCTCTATTTATTTTATTCCACTAAAAATATATTTTTCTTTTTTTTATTTAACGTAATAAAATATATCATGTATATTAAAAATATATGAACTCTTAATAAAAAAATAACCACATGAATTTTATATGGTAATTCATCTTTAAGAGCATTTTGAAATACATGACACCGTTTCTACTATCGTCAATTTAAAAATGCTTAAGTTATATGACCTCCTTATTCACTTAAAAAAATAACCAAATAAAATTATTACAATTAGTTTTTAAGTATTCACTTTTACAAATTATTTGATTAATTTATAGTTTATTCAAATTATTTAATAATTTATTTTGAAACAATTTTAAAAATAAATATTATTTGTAGTCTGCATAAATTTCAAATTGATGATTAATTTTATGTAAATTTATATGCAAACTAACTCAATAATTTATATGGTGTGAAAAATAAATATTGTAATTTATACGGTTTGAAAAGTAAATACTGTATGAGGTTCAAACGCCAAATATTCTTGATTTATTTGGCTGTTTTTTAACTTAATAAAATGGTATTACGAGCTTCTTCTTTTTTCATCTGAATTACAGTGTTTCTATTATATTAAAGTTTAAGTCAAATGGATCATAAAGAAAATAAAATTCTTTTAATATTTGGTCTAACAAATTTAAATTTCTTATTGTTTGAATCACGAATAATTGTGGTATTGTATTAAACTTGAACAGATGTAATGACAAAAATTAGTTATAAGATATTATCGTATTTAATAATCTTTGACTGAACTAATCCACTAACAAGCAAGAGCAGCCAAATATAACTAAACGAAATTTACGCATATGGTTGTTGACCTAATTATTAATAAAACCACTAATAATATTTACATATGACTCACAAAATTAATAATGATAAAATTCAACAATTTAATGACAAATATAACAATTATAAATTCAGTTTATATTTTGAATATTTCATATAAAAATAAAAAATAAAAATATCAAATTGATGAGAGTTATAATATTTTACAAAATTACAAGTGTATCACATATTTTTTAATTAATAGAGAGGTCATATAATTCAAATGTTGATAAGACGGGATTGTCCTAGCCTTTTAACTGAAAAAAGATTGAATATGAAAGAAATATATTTTTTTAAGAAAAAAAATGAAATAAATATTTTTTATATCGCTGTTAAATAAGCTATAAACCAAAATGATTGAGATATGGATAAATGATTCTTACTTTTTTTTTTATAAATAAGTTAAATATTTAAATATTTTTTTGTTGGTTGGATGAGTATATTAACAACTAGCAACTACTACAAAGTAAAATGGAAAAAATATATATTAAAGTTGACAAGGAAATAGGGGAATCAAGCAACTAGAAATCAATGTCATATATACTGTCAAATTTTAAATTAATTTTTTTATCCGAATGATTGCTATCTGATTAATTCAATTTTAAATTAAAATTTTAGTTATCATCCAACTAAAGCAAAAATTTTCACTAGTCAAACTCATTGCTCAATTTAAAATATTTATTTGAAAAATAGGTATGAGTGAAACAATAAAGAGACTAAAGTTAAAATTACTACCATCTTTTTAGTTTTTACCAACAAAAAAAAAAGGTATTAAAGATCAATGGTCATATTGAAAGCATACCTTCAAAGATTCTAGTCTAAAGTTTAACTATCACTTTCATTCTTCCATTCAAATTGGCAAAGAAGTTGTTGTTCTAAATATTTGGTGATATTGATTTAATTATATATATATAATATGTTTTTATTCAATCTTTAATTAAACTTACAACAATTTAAATAATTAAATAGAAATTTTCAATTAGTAACAAACTTTTTTTTTTATCTTTAATGTTATCGATACGTAGATAATATCGAAACAATAATTTTTAATATTATTTTTACTTTCTTTACATGTTCATTTGTTAATAGAATAAAAATAAAAATTTATTTTAATGAGGAAATAAGGATTTTTTGTGTTTTAAATAAAATAATAAAATATTTTTAAATTTAATTATTGCTAAAATTAATTTGTTAATACTTTTTTATGTTAAAAAGGTAAATGTTAATTGTTAGTGGTGAATAATGTGCATTTATGTAAATAATAACATGAAATAAATAAATTGAGTAATTAGGGGGGGAAATAGAAAAGGAAAGTCATGTGCATGGCTCGTGGGTTATCCCACACACTGACTGTACAGCTCACTTTCACTTAGCAGCTTCTAACTTCCCTTCATTATTCACCAACAAATTCCAGCCCTTCCTCTCAATCACTTCTCTACCACTCTCTCTCCTTTCACACTCTCCACCGCACCACCGCCACCACCACCACCACCACAACCGCCGCCGCCGCCACAAGATCCTCCACTCAATGTCATAGCAGCAGCAGGAGCAGTTCCACCAGTAGCAGCAGCAGCTTCTTCAGGAAACCAAAAAATAAATGGGGACTTGCACATCAAAGCCACCAAAACCCAACCCCTATGCAGCCAGAGACCAAAACCAACAACCAAATGAACAATCAAACCAGACCCAGAACGCAAAATCACCACTCACACCACTTCCCAACTTAAAGCAGTCACCTTTTTTCCCATTTTACACTCCGAGCCCTGCCTATCTTTTCAAGAAATCACCTTTAGCTGATTCAACACCTGTTCATAACACTTCCACTCCTATCCCTATGAGGATCTTCAAGAAACCTTTCCCTCCTCCATCACCAGCCAAGCACATTAGAGCTGTTCTTCGTAGGAGAGAGCAGAGAAAAAAGAAGAAAAAGGCTTCAATTCCTGAAGAAGGTGAAGGTGAAAATGAGAGTGAAGATGGTGTTGAGTTGGATAAAAGATTTGGGTTTTCTAAAGAGTTCACTAGTAGATTGGAGGTTGGAGATGAAGTAGGTAGAGGACATTTTGGGTATACTTGTTCTGCTAAGTTCAAGAAAGGTGATAAAAAAGGACAGCAAGTTGCTGTTAAAGTCATACCAAAATCGAAGGTTCTTTCTTTTGCTTGTTCTTACAGTTAATTTTCTTTTTCGATTCAAGATTTATTTTTGCAGGTGCTTCAGTATAATATAAGCTTAAAGTTTGTTTGACTTTTTTTTTTTAATCTGCTTTTGTCAAAGTCTGAATCTGTGTTTGTTTTCATTTTTTTTCTGTAATCATTTATTTGAGAAGCAGCCATAGAACTTTTAGTCTGAAAGGATAGGAAGAAGTTGTTTGGAACAATGTGGGCAACTTCACAGAAGTTGCTGCTTGGAGTCCTTCTAGATGTAGAATATTGAGATTATTGGTCCTAATGGTTTTGCATATAAATTGAGTGATTGGTGCTTTGAGTGTGGTAGACACAAAGTGGTCATTTTGTTTATTTATTAGTTTTTTTTTTTTTTTTTTTCTTTTTGGGGTCAATGGGGAAAAATGAAGCTTTAGGCCCACCCCACTCTCCTTTGGATGGCATGATACTGTATTTTAGTGCAGCTTGTTTGGACATTTTCGGTTTAAACCACAATTTTGGGACATAATGCTGTAGTCTTCAATAAGCAATCTTTATGTTTGCCAGCTAATAATATTGTATAGTCTGAAAAAGAGTGGGAACTACTGTTAAATTTTTTTCTAAAGACTTGTTCTAATTACCGTCTGTCGACACTTGAGATTTGACACTTGCTACAAAAGGATGAGGAAAGGAAATGGTTCAGTAGCTATTAGTGGACCTGATTGTTTAAAAGAATCAGTCTTTCATATGGGGTATTTGCATTGGCCCGCAATATACAATTGGGCATGATTGTTTATACAATCAACCAACTTATGCCCGCCACCATTAGAGGAAAAAAAGATTGCGTTGGGTCACTAATCACTACCTGCATTTAAAAAAAGATTGAGATTATAATTCCTTATTAGGCAGCTGATCCATCAATTGCTGATTTCCAAGTGGGGAGAATATTAATTGCTTCATGTATTGTTACAGAATTTCTGTGTTTTGAGTTCTCAATCCACATAGACTTTAAGCTTGCATCCTTTCTGGCAAATATAATGCAAAGAAAACTGTTTTCCATTGTGAAATTTAGCATTTGGAGTAGGTCGTTGGAAACATGTTATTGCTAGCCTCAGTATACACTTAGATGCTGTGTTGGACGTGACAATTCTTTGACAGTTTATTTGGCATGTCTTGTTTTAATATCATCCTTAAGGACATGTTTCAAGTATTGAGTCAATTTTTGTATGTCCAATAAGATGGATGTTTGGTTGGTGTTCTAGGGTGGCATCTCAAAATCTACTAAGTGCTTTTGGAGCTAGCTGCACTTTTTGCTAGTGTTCTAACTTTTAGTTATATAAAAGGTTGTTAATTTTGGGTTCAAATGCCAGTTGCTTCACATAAGTATTGCATGTACTAGAAAGTTGGTGGTTTCTTTTGGGTTGCACATGAATTTTGCAAGGCCTGGATAGCTGCACTATTAGAATTGATGTGAAGTGAATAGAGAGAAATAGCTTTTGATGGGATTGAGACACTTTTTCCATGAGACTTCATCTTCTTGAAGGAGATCTTTTTTCTTTCGAGGGTTAATTATATTTTTTCTCCACATTTTATTTCTTTGAATTTGTGGGTTCAGTGCTATGAAATTGCCCATCTATCATTTGTTGTTTGAAGTGAAGCTGTTTTTAACTTCCTACATACCCTGTCTGATTGCGCTTTACTTTTTTTGATATTCTCCTGCTCAATAAAGTGACAGACATATAAAAGAAAAAGGATCTTTGTACTTCTTTTGTGCATGATAAATCGCCATTATGTTGGTAGGACAGTAAAATATTATGGATTTATGAGGCAAACTCAAATTTCAAAGTGATGCATATTCTGGGCTCTTATCATGTGGGTGTTGCGACCTGATACTGGTCAGGAAGCAACAATGGAGAATTAAAGAATCATAAGGGAATTAGAAGAAGGAAGGAGAAAAAGAAATGAAGAGAAGGAAGATTGATGATGATGAAGAAGAAGAGAATAAGAGAATTATGAATTCGTTATATAAGAGAGAAGAGATAATCGAGGAGGAAATTGATTTGACACATTCATCCAATGACACTTGATTGGTTAAGTCTTTTAGATTTATATGATAAACTAATCAATCCTTATCTACTAAAGAATACAATAATTACAGTAGACTCAATTACACAAAAACTCATCTCATTAACTATTTGCCACTGCTGCAATCTTTGTTGAATCAGTCCTAATGTTTGATCAAAACAGTAGACAGCTTTCCTTTATTATCTTAAAAAGTATATAAAGTACCATAAACATTGACTGATCTCATTGTAGTTACTAATAAGAGAGAGTTCTAAATGAACTTGTTGCTTGGAGACATTAGATATATGGCTGGAAAATAAATTGATGTTATCTACTGGAAGTTTAATTAATCAAAAGGAATGTGGAAAGAAAATATGTCTTACAATGCAGCCTATAGTGTTTTTTAATTGTTAGTTTGTATTAAAGCATTTATTCATCTTCAAATCTTGAATTTCTAAGAACTATTGCTAATCCTTCCTTTCAATCTGTTGCTCCCTTAATTGATAATAAGCAACATCTTTTTTTTAATTGAACTGGTGGAAAAATAATTGACCCTTTCTTATTTTGTCCCAGCTCTTCTGATCTTCTTAATTTCAATTGTCTCATTGTGGATGTATTTTGTGTTTCCAGATGACAACAGCTATTGCAGTTGAGGATGTCAGAAGGGAGGTGAAAATTTTAAGGGCCTTAGCGGGGCATAGCAATCTCATACAGTTCTATGACGCATTTGAAGACATTGATAATGTTTATATAGTAATGGAGTAAGCTATGGATTGATCGCTTGAATTCTGCAATATTCTGCTGTATGTGTATTATTCATTGATAAGATCTGTGATGTTATGAAAGTTAATCATTTAATATTGAATTTTCAGGTTATGTGAAGGAGGCGAGCTCCTAGATAGGATACTTTCAAGGTTATTCTTTTAGTAGTTCTATTGAAAATTTTAAGCTGTACCCTTATGGCTCTTGACCGACTGTTTTACAACATTTTTAGGGGTGGGAAATACTCCGAAGATGATGCAAAAGCTGTTCTGGTGCAGATTCTAAATGTTGTTGCTTTTTGTCATCTACAGGGTGTGGTGCATCGAGATCTTAAACCAGAGGTGAAATATCTTCCTATTATTTTTCTTCATATTCTTTAAGAAAGAGAATAACATGCGAGCTAATATTACATTTACCAAAAGAAAAAAAAAGGAAAAAAGAGCTTGTATGGCATTGCCATTCAGAACCATTTGAGAGTTCTGTTTCACTAGAAATTTTGATCTAATAAAGGGGCTGTCTGGAAAATCTGCATGTAAAGTAGGATCGACATTATCTCTATTTTTTCCTTAACCATGCGTCTGTTAAATATAAATTGAAACTAGTTAGCATTTTCATTCGGCTAGTTGTTAGTTTCTTCATTCCTGTGTACTCTTTGGTTAGTGAAAGTAATCAATAGTCAGTTCAGTGTTTGTGATTTCATTTGCTGGTGTCATCTTGGTTGAAGTTGATGAAGCTAAACCCAGGATTTCTTCCTTCCTGTCTACGTTAGGCTTCAACAAACCTTGAACTTTAGGATGTGTTGTAACTGTTATATGTGTGAATGTAAAAAAATTATATAAGTTGAAGAATCTTTAGGTGTTCGGATGCTTTGTTTTAATTTATTTGCTTCATATAAAACAATGTACTGTGTGTCAACTTTGAAACTTTTATAATGGGATAAGAAGCTAACTGTGGTTACTTGATCTTAGAAGCAGATTAATTCTTTTAATCTGGCCCATGTAAAATCTTGCTATCGAACAGAATTACATTAGGTGAAACAGCATGCTTGACATCTTCGTGTTAAATATTTTGTGTTGCTGTTTCATTTATGATTGTGCTAGACGGACACTTAGTGCTTATGTTTGGCTTGAATACTTTGTGCTGTTTTGTAATTCCTCCTATGTTCTAATCTAAGCTATTTATTCACTTGTTCAGAACTTTCTGTATTCTTCCAAGGAAGAGAACTCTCAGTTGAAAGTCATAGACTTTGGCTTATCGGATTTTGTGAGGCCAGGTTTGTCCTTGTTGTAACATCTATTCAAGTCATTGTTTGCTCCCAATCCTGTCATACATAACCTTGGAATCTCAACTGGGTGTCTGACGCCTATGGCAATTTTGCAGATGAAAGGCTTAATGACATTGTGGGAAGTGCATACTATGTGGCACCAGAAGTCCTCCATAGATCTTATAGCACAGAAGCTGATGTGTGGAGTATAGGTGTTATAGCTTATATTTTACTATGTGGTAGTCGTCCGTTTTGGGCAAGGACTGAGTCTGGAATTTTCCGGGCAGTCTTGAAAGCTGATCCAAGTTTTGATGAAGCACCTTGGCCTTCTTTGTCTCCTGAAGCAAAAGACTTTGTCAAACGACTATTAAACAAAGACCCCAGAAAGCGAATGACTGCTGCTCAGGCTTTAAGTGAGTGCTTATTTTCTCATAATTTTAGGTGTACACTGTCATTGTGAATTACCATTACAACATTTTGTTTGCAGGCCATCCATGGATACGGAATCATAATGATGTAAAAGTTCCTCTTGATATTTTAACTTTCAGACTCTTGAAGGCTTATATGCGCTCATCTTCTTTGCGTAAGGCTGCCTTAAGGGTGTGTATACATTTGTGATGAAAATAACCAGAAAATTTTGAACTTTTGTGCATGTTAGAAGTATATCATCACATAATTTTTAGTACTTTGATGTTGGAGATTGTGTTATTTCAGCTTATAAGCATTTTAAAATGAACTTTTTTTTTTCTTTTGTGCATTCTCTCTCTGATGAAATTGATAATAATGCTTTTGTTTTGAAACTAAGATTTAGTACAGAAAATTAATGGGAAGTCCAGTTTCTGGATTACTGTGAGCATTAGGTTTTTGTCACTTTCCTTATAACCGACCAGCTTTGTTTCTCGTGTGTATTGCAGGCATTGTCTAAGACATTGACTGTGGATGAACTCTGCTATCTGAAGGAGCAGTTTGCATTATTAGAGCCAAACAAAAATGGCAGTGTAACGCTGGAAAACTTCAGAGTGGTTGGTTCCGAATGCACCCCTCCCCTGTGCATGTGTGTGTATAACAAACACGCACACACGATGACACATGCTTGTTTTTTAGATATCATGACTGGATAATGGATGTTTTGTGACATTTTTATTGGGTGCAGGCCTTGATGAAAAATGCGACAGATGCAATGAAGGATTCAAGGATCCCTGATTTTCTTTCATCGGTATGGACAATTTTGCCAGATGTGTTTGTGGCAGTTCCATTTTTATGTGCTTATGGCCATCTAGTTTGAATCTGTACCAACTTCATAATTTTTATTTCATGACAGCTAAATGCACTTCAATACAGAAGAATGGATTTTGAAGAATTTTGTGCAGCTGCATTGAGTGTCCATCAGCTGGAGGCACTTGATCATTGGGAACAGCATGCCCGATGTGCATATGACC